>APFE030052373.1:45604-115077 GCA_000404065.3 Pinus taeda | reverse complement strand
ACGACAGGCGGGCGCTCACCCGAGTCACCCAAGAACCCATGCCAAGTCGTCGCACAAATCGGGCGCCCATGCCTTTGTTCAACCATCGAACGCTCCTTTGCACAATTGGGCTTCCACACTCGTGCACGCCTTACTCTTCAACCGGCGGGAGCTCCTCTACCTGCGCCCTCACCCAAACCAAGACAATGCATTTTCCTTGTGTAATGTTGCCCAAGGTTGGGTGCATCACCGTGTTGCGCCTTTCCTTTTATTACTGCAACTATCCTTATTCTACGCACTTCTCGTTTTTTGGATGAGCGAAGGTCGAATGATCAAAATGACTCCAACTCACACACAATATATACGCTACTCAACGGTTATGCCATTCGCTTGGCCGACCCGTTCAATTCATCAACCAACATTTTCTGTTCATGCTTGCAGCTTGGTCGACCCGTTGACCAACGCCCTCAACCATTACTTCCAACCATTGGCTTCATGTCATGAACGCCCCACGTTGTTCATCATATAAACATGGTTTCTCAACCCATCTATGCATTTTATCTTATGTCTCCTCGCGTGCTGGTCGTAGAGCTTCCATAACTCGTCGCTCAAGTCGCACTTTATGTCGGGAGCACGTGTCAAGGATTGTAGGTCCTTACAGGTATGGTCGGTAGTGCCATCCACTTCATGACCCTCTATTGAAATGAGGATATTTTGGCTCCCATTGTCAACAATGAATTGCAGCAGCAAACCCTTCACCCACATTTGTGAGTGGAAAAGACGCTCCCCATCCTCTGGATCTTCGAGCTCATTCTTTTGGATCTTAGTGATGGCAACAGTGGTGTTGGGCTCCACATCAAGGATCTGCTTCCTTTTGTCATTCCTCTTGTCAGGTTCTGGTTCAGGGCCGGAACATGCATCTGATTCTAAATCCTTCAACTCAGCAACCAACGACTCTTTGGCCCAATAGTCACTTGTGCTGCGAGTGGGGCTCTTGTAGAACTCACATCACTTTCCTATGTCCTTCTTTGACTTTGTGGTGTTGTTATTTTCTTGTGGCTTCAACGAGTTGTCTTGGTTCACCCCGCCTTGGCTTTGTCCTTTGTTCTTCGGATTCGCAGATCCAAAGTCTCGTTTCTTTTATTTAAACTTTTTCTTGATGTTGACAGCGTATCAGTTCGCCATGCTAACCGAGGAGATGTCCATGAACTCCATCTCGTCCTAGATGTACCTGTGTAGGAAGTCACAATATTTGAGTACCAAATTTCGCTCATAATCCTTAATACCCAACTTCGTGCACAGGGTATGAAAAACATTGGTAAACTCTGGCACATCTTGGTCCCTTCCCTGCTGTAGCGTGGTCCACTTTATGTATTTGTCCTCATAGATCCCGACAGGGTAGTACTGCTCCTTGATGGTGTCCTGGAATGAATTCCAAGTGGGAGCGACTGAAAAGAGTGAGTTCGTACTTTCATGCTTCTACTCACAATAAGCTTCCCACTAGTCCTTGACATGGGGGGTGGCTTTGAGAAGAGTAAAAGTAATATTTTCTTGGTTGGAAAAATCATGTATAGAAAAATACCCTTCTAGAAGATTTAACCATTTATCTATGGCGTCTACATCTATTTGACTCTCGAATATGGGGATTTAAAAGTTAACTTGTACCTTAAAGGGTGTGGCATTTCCAGAGTAGCTATTGGAAGCAGATGCATCACCCTTGAGTAGCCGTTGAAGGATCTGGGTAAAGTTTTCCATCATCGTGTTCCTTTGTCACTCGAGGGCTTCTTCAAGCAAAAGTTTGATAGGATCTCCTACCCCCTCATCTTTCTTTTCATCCGCCATGGGAGGCTGTCAAGATTTGTGAGGCTGGTCATGCAAATGTTCGACCAATTCAAGCCCTAACTCCTTATATATTGACCTCATTGGGGACATGCAAAGAAAAACAGAGAAAGAGCAGAATGCCCTGATACACTGATCCAGATCTTGGGGGAAGGCCCCAAATATCTAAAATATTGAAAAGGATATTGGGGGAGAGGCCCCCAAGATCTGAAAAATTGAAATTCCAGAAGAAAAAGAAGAGAATGCCCAATAAACAAAACCACCGAATTTTTTTACTAAAAAGGAAAATAATTGTAAAAGCTACATTGTGGTGGACAAACTGTCATTTTACAAAATGCGACTTGTTACTTATAGTATTTTTCAGTTACAATATCATGGGCAAATTCCATGGGTGAATGAATACCATGGGTGGATGTCACAATACGATGGGAAAATGCCATGGGTGGATGTCACTTACAATACCATGGTTGGATAAATACCATGGGTGGATGCCACTTACAATATCATGGGTAAATTCCATGGGTGGATGAATAACATGGGTGGATGAATAGCATGGGTTGATTCCATTTTCCATTCGGATCATTCCTCCATCCTTAAGAAGCAATGGTCCCCATTCTGTGAATTTCCCTCGTGTGAAGCCTTTATTGAATATGAAGAGCCACTAAAGAGAAGGGTTTTATGTGGTTAACCCATAACCATGATGAATGAAGATCTGAGGATAGAGATACCTTGTAATACTTGTGACAAATTGTGATACTGACAGTGTGTGGCCTAGAAAATGAACTTCGACGAAGTGTGGGTTTGTGGATGACCAATAACCATGATGAACGAAGATTCGAGGATAGAGATACCATGTAATGCTTGGGACCAACTGTGATACTAACATTGTGTGACCTAGAAAATGGACTTTGATGAAGTGTGGGTTTGTGGATGACCCATAATCATGAAAAATAAAGATTTGAGGATAGAGATACCCTGTAATTCTTGTGTCCAACTATGATACTAATAGTGTGCGGCCTAGCAAATGGACTTCGATGAAAAGGATTTTGTGCGGTTGAACCATTAACTGTGATGTTGGTTGTTGATGAAGTAGTAGGTGTCTACATAGCCTGGGGTGGGAGGGCACATCTCCAAATAACCCAAGCTAAATGTTGTTATGCTGAAACTGATGAATGAGAAGCAGGTGCCTATTAAAGCGGTGTGGGAAGACACTTCTTCAAAGGGAAATCACTCTAAATGTTGCTCCAGAATTAAAATGACATAAATCAGTCAATATAACTATGAATATTTATTATAACCTCTTTTTGGAAACATAATGACCATTTTGCATCATTACATGTGTTGGAAATCCTTATATGGACATTCTAGAATCTTAGATTCACGCTGCAACTTTTCCACCGTCACAAAATTCTGAAAAAAAAAAAAAAAAAAAAAAAAAAAAAAAAAAAAAAAAAAAGAAGAAGAAGAAAGAAAGAAAGAAAGAAAGAAAGTAGTTGATTTTAAATCGGTGATATCTCCCACATATGAACTCTGATTTGACTCATTTTTTTTAATTGAGCGATTTCTCGAGACGAGCTCAGATCTAGAATCACTTTTCTGAAATTATGCACCAAAATTTCAAAAAAATATAGGAGAGCCATCGTCCATGAATTATCGTCAGAAATATTTCTACAACATAACTGATTTTAAATCAGTGATATCTCCCTCATCCAGACTCCAATTCGACCGATTATTTTTTTGAATTTGGGTATTTTTTCGCAAGGAATCCAGATCTATTATACTATTTTTGTAAAATTTTCACTGAAAATTTCATATCTGATATGAAAACTCATTGCCAAAAAAAATCCTGCAAAAAAATGAAAAAAGAAAAATTCTTCCTGCTTGGCGCAAAAAAATTCATTGTGGAGGACGTAGCATATGCCCGAAATTTGTTGAATATTTCTACAAAATTTGAAACTGAAATATGCATCAAACCCTCATTCGCATGGAATCATAACGTGCTTTGATACCACTGATCCAGATTTATGTAGAAATGCAACAAAGTATAGAAATAACCATAAATACATAGAAAGCAGCGGAAATAACACTTCTTTTGATTAATATCAAATAATAAAATATGCTTACAAACAATATGGAAATGAGACTAGCTCGGCGATGGTAGCTTATCTCTGAGAAGAGATGTGGTGACTACATGTCTTTGAACTGCATTACAATAAGGCTCAAGGGCCTTTTTATTATTGAACAATAGGAGAAAACCCTGAATAACAAAAACCCTAACATGAGGAGATGTAACACCAAGAGTTTATGGGCTACGTTGGGGTTAGTTGGGCAGCCCACTTCCCAGGGTCATGACTTTGTCATATTATCTCCGTTTGATGTGCATGACACCTTGTTGGATAGATCTCTCCAAGGATTACGATGAAAAAAACAACTTCTCATAAATCGTTGGCGATAGATTGCTAGAAAAATATCGTTTAGGGCCTCAAAACGACTTCAGAAGTTTAGAACTTGAAAAAATGCTAAAACTAGTAAATTGTGCTACAATTAAGGAAACTAAAAAATTGAAAGAAACAATGGTGGTGGTCCAAGTGGAATTGGCAGGTGTCCACCAATATCCACCTAAATCATTCCTCCCCCCTTTGGGAGCAATGGTCCCCATTTTGTTGAGTGCCTCAATGAGAAGGGGAAAATTTTGTTGAACTTGGTCCCTGGTGAGCTGTTCTGCAATATCTGATGTGTCCAGTAATGGTGGGAAGCATGGTCGAGGGTGGTCCACATTGAATACTTGGTGCAAGCCAAGGAATGGGGGAATATTGTGCTCCAAAGCATTGTTTCCCACATCTTTGTTTATAGTGTAAGGACCATATCGGAGTGGTCTAGGCTTCTAATGTGCTCTCGTAAGGCATTCTTTCTTCAAATGCAACCAAACTTTATCACCCACATGAAAGTTGTGTGACACCTAATGTTGATCACGTTTCTTCTTGTACATGGCATTTTCTGAAATGGAGTGACGATATATTGGTCTATTCGGTAGAGGTGCTCCGAGATTCAAATTGAACGAATGCTTAACGTAACAGTATATTGGTACACCTGTTAGTGAGGAGAAGATGTCTCGGTATCCTTTCATGATCGTATCCACTTTCTTCTTCTTCATGGAAGAACCTTTCCTGGGGGCCATGGATGTGGCTACGATCTTCCTCTTACTTTGAGATCGAACTAGAAAGAAAATAAATTTCTTAGTCTGGGAGATGATCTTACTACCTTTCTTAGTAGAGATCAAAGAAGTGGAGATAGGTGGGGCTGCCTCCGGTATCCTGTATAATGTATTACATAAAGAAATAATAATAACACGAGGCCTTGACTCATACACAACATGTCACTTCAACAAGTATGGTTTGCCTAATAATACATCAGAAACATCAAGAGGTGGAACATCACACAGTACCTCATCTGTGAAGGGCTTGATACTGTAGGGAAGGCGACACTACTGGCAAACTTGGAGATCTCATCCTTGGTGAAGCCACCCAAGGTTGTACAGTTGTCGGTGTGGTATGGTTAATAGTCCCAGCTGCTTCATGATCTCTACTAAAATGAGGTTCTTTTGGCTCCCACTGTCAACAATGAATTGCAGCGGTGAACCCTTCACCCACATCTGTGAGTGGAAAAGATGCTCCCCCTCTTCTGGATCTTCAATCTAATTCTTATGGATCTTGGCAGTGTTAATAGTGGTGTTGGGATCTGCATCAATGATCTGCTTCACTTTGTGATTACTCTTGTCAGGTTCTGACTCAAGGTTAGAACATGCATCTCATTTTGAAGCCTTCAACTCGACCACCAGCGACTGCTTGGCCTAACACTCACTTGTGCTGTGAGTGGGGCTCTTGTGGAACTCACACCACTTTCCTGTGTCCTTCTTTGACTTCATGGTGTTTTTCTTTTCTTGCAGCGTCAACAAGTTGTCTTGGGTCACCCCTCCTTGGCTTTGTCGTTTATTCTTCGAATTCGCAAATCCAAAGTTTTGCTTCTTTTGTTTAAAATTCTGCTCTATCAGTACATCGTACCGAGTGAGGAGATGTCCAGGAACTCCATCTAGTCTTAGATGTACTTGTGTAGGCAGTCACAGTATTTGAGTACAAAATGTCTCTCAAAATCCTTGATACCCAACTTCGTGCGCAGGGTATGAAAAACATTGGTAAACTCTAGCACATCTGTGTCCCTTCCCTGCCATAGCGTGGTCCACTTTATGTATTTGTCCTCATAGCTCCTGATAGGGTAGTACTACTCCTTGATGGCATCTTAGAATGAAATCTAAATGGGAGCGGCTGCAAACAGTGAGTTCGTACTTTCATCCTTCTACTCACAATAGGTTTCCCACCAGTCCTTGATGTGGGGGCCAACTTTGAGAAGAGAAAAAGTAATCTTTTCTTGGCTGGAAAAATCATGAATAGAAAAATACCCTTCTAGAAAATTTAACCATTTATTTATGGTCTCTGCATCTATTTGACCCTCGAATATGGGGATTTCAAAGTTAACTTGTACCTTAAAGGGTGTGGTGTTTTCAGAATACCTGTTGGAAGTAGATGCATCATCCCTGGGTAACCGCTAAAGGATCTAGGAAAAGTTGTCCTTCATCACGTTCCTTTGTCGCTCAAGGGCTTCTTCAAGCAATATTTTGATAGGATTTGTTGCCCCCATCGTCTTTCTTTTCATCTGCCATGGGAGGCCGTCGATATTTGTGAGGCTAATCTTGCAAAGGTTCGGCTAGTTCAAGCCCTTACTCCTTATTTCCCGACCTCATTGGGGACATGCAAAGAAAAATAGAGAAAGAGCAGACTGCTATGATATCACTGATCCGGATCTTATGGGGAGGCCCCCAAGATCTAAAATATTGAAATGGATTTTGGGGGAGAGGCCCACAAGATATGAAAAATTGAAACGCCAGAAAAAAAAGAGGAGAATGCGCAATAAACAAAACCACAAATATTTTTTTTATAAAACAGAGAATCACTATAAAAGTTACATTTTAGCGGACAAATTTTCCTTTTAAAAAATGTGACTTGTTAGTTATAGTATTTTCAGTTACAATACCATGGGTAAATTCAATGGGTGAATGAATAGCATGGGTGGATGTCACTTACAATACCATGGGTGGATAAATACCATGGGTGGATGCCACTTAAAATACCATGGGTAAATTCCATGGGTGGATGAATAACACTGGTGGATGAATACTATGGGTTGATGCCATTTTCCATTTGGATCATTCCTCCTTCCTTAAGAAGCAATGGTCCCCATTGCGTGAAGTTCCCTCCTGCGAAGCCTTTGTTGAATTTCAAGACCCACTAAAGACAAGGGTTTTATGTGGTTAACACATAACCATGACGAACGAAGATCCAAGGATAGAGATAACCTATAATGCTTGTGAACAACTGTGATACTAACAGTGTGTGACCTAGCAAATGGACTTTGATGAAGTGTGGGTTTGTGGATGACCCATAACCATGATGAATGAAGGATAGAGATACCTTGTAATGCATGTGACCAACTATGATACTAACAGTGTGCGGCCTAGCAAATGGACTTCGATGAAGTGTGGGTTTGTGGATGACCCATAACCATGACAAATGAAGATCTAAGGATAGAGATACCCTATAATGCTTGTGACCAACTGTGATACTAACAGTGTGCGCCCTAGCAAATGGACTTCAATGACAAGGATTTTGTGCAATTGACCCATAACCGTGATTTTAGTTGTTGATGATGTAGCAGGAGCCTACATAGCCTGGGCTGGGAGGCCATGTCTCCAAAGAAACCAAGCCGAATGTTGTTATGACGAAACTAATGAATGTGAAGCATGTGCATACTAAAGCGAGGTGGGAGGGCACGTCTCCAAAGGGAAACTGCTTCGAATGTTGCTCTAGAATTAAAATGGACATAACTTAGTCAATATAACTTGGAGTATTTATTATAACCTATTTTTGGAAACATAATGACCATTTTGCATCTTCCCATGTGTTGAAAATCCTTATGTCTACACTCTAGAATCTTAGATTTGCGTTGCAACTTTTTTTTCGTCACAAAATTTCTCGAAAAATAACTGATTTTAAATCAGCGATATCTCCCACATATGAACTCCGATTCGACCCATTTCTTTTTTGGAAATGAATGAAATGAGAGGAGCTCAGATCTACAATCAATTTTATGAAATTATGCACCAAAATTGAAAAAATTATAGAAGAGTCGTCGTCCACGAATTGTCGTCAGAAATGTTTTTGCAACATAACTGATTTTAAATCAGTGATATCTCCCCTATCCGATCTCCTATTCGTCTGATTGTTTTTTTTAATTTGGGTATTTTTTCACAAGGAAACTAGATATGTTATTATTTTTTGTAATTTTTGCACCAAAAATTTCAGATCTGGTCTGCAAAATCATCGTCCAAAAACATTCCTGCAACAAAATCAAAAAATAAAAATTCTTCCCACTTGGCGTAAGAAAATGCTTTGTGGAGGACATAGCACATGCCAGAAATTTGATGAATATTGCTGCAAAATTTGAAACCAAAATATGCATCAAACCCTCATTCCCATGGAATCATAACCTTCTCTGATACCACTAATTCAGATTTATGCAGGAATGCAATAAAGTACAAAAATGACCATAAATACAGCGAATGTAGCAGAAATAACAGTTATTTTGATTAATATCAAATAATAAATATGCTTACAAACAATATGGAAATGAGACTAGATTAGCCATGGTAGCTTATCTTTGAGAAGATATGTGGTGGCTACATGTCTCTGAATTGTGTTACAATGAGCCTCAAGGGCCTTTTTATTATTGAACAATAAGAGCAAACCCTGAACAACCAAAACCCCAACCCAAGGAGATGTAACACCAAGATTTTATGGGCCCTGTTGGGGTTAGTTCGACAGCCAACTTCTTAAGGTCGTGACTTGGTCATATTATCTTTTTTTGACATGCATGACACCCCATTGGATAGATATCTTCGAGGACTATGATGAAAAAAATGACTTATCTGAACTCTATGGCAGTAGATTGCCAGAAAAACATCGTTTAGGGCCTCAAAATGACTTCGGAAGTTTAGGACCTGAAAAACTACTAAAACTAGTAAATTGTGCTACAATTAAGGAAACTGAAAAATTGAAAGAAACAATGGTGGTGGTCCAAGTGGAATTGGCGGGTGGCCATCGATATCCACCTGGATCATTCCTCCCCCCTTAGGAAGCAATGGTCCCCATTGCATTGAGTGCCTCCATGAGATGGGGAAACTTCTATTGAACTTGGTCCCTGGTGAGTTGTTCTGCAATCTTTGATGTGTCTAGTTATGGTGGAAAGCATGGTGGAGGGCAGTCCACATTGAACACTCAGTGCAAGCCAAGGAATGGGGAAATGTTGTGCTCCAAAGCATTATTTCCCACATCTTTGTTAATAGTGTAAGGACCATATCGGAGTGGTCTGGGCTTCAAATGGGCTCTGGTAAGGCATTGTTTCTGCAAAAGCAACCAAAATTTATCGCCCACCTGAAACTTTTGTGATACCTGTTGTTGATCATGTTGTTGCTTGTACTTGGCATTTTCCATAATGGAGTGATGATATATCGGCCCATTGGATAGAGGTGCTCTGGGAGTCAGATCGAACAAATGCTTAACTTGACAATGCAATGGTACCCCTGTTAGTGAGGAGAAGATGTCTATGTATGCTTTCATAATCATATCCACTTGCTTCTACTGCATGGAGGAACCCTTCCTGGGGGCCATGGATGTGGCTACGAACTTCCCCTTGCTTTAAGAGTGAACTAGAAAGAAAATAAATTTCCTAGTCTAGGAGATGATCTTACTGCCTTTCTTAGTAGGGATCAAAGAAGTGGTGGTAAGTGGGGTTACGTCCGGTATCCTATATAATGTATTACACAAAGAAATAATAATAGCGTGAGGCCTTGAATCATACACGGAATGTCACTTCCACAAGTACGGTTGGCTTAATAATACATCACAAACATCAAGAGGTGCAACATCACACAATACCTCATCTGTGAAGGGCTTATTGTTGTAGGGAAGGCGGTACTGCCAACAGACTCGGAAATCTTGTACTTGGTGAAGCCACCCGATGTTGTATGGTTGCGGGTGTGGTATGGTTGGTAGTCTTAGCCACTTCATGACCTCTAATTAAATGAGATTCTTTTGGCTTCCATTTTCAACAATGAATTGCGGCGGCGAACCCTTCACCCACATCTATGAGTGTAAAAGACTCTCCCCCTCCTCTAGATCTTCAAGCTCATTCTTTTGGATCTTAGTGGTGACAATAGTGGCGTTGGGTTCTGCATTAATGATCTTCTTCCCTTTGTCATTCCTCTAGTCGGGTTCTGACTCAAGGTCAAAACATGCATCTGATTCTAAAGCCTTCGACTCGGCCACTAGCGACTCCTTGGACAGACACTCACTTGTGTTGTGAGTGGGGCTCTTATGGAACTCACACCACTTTCCTATGTCCTTCTTTGACTTCATGGTGTTGTTCTTTTCTTGCGGCTTCAATATGTTATCTTGTGTCACCCCACCATGGCTTTGTCATTTGTTCTTCAAATTCACAGATCCAAAGTCTCGCTTCTTTTGTTTAAACATCTACTCGATCTTGACAGTGTATCGGTATGCCATGCCGAATGAGGAGATTTTCAGGAACTTCATCTCGTCCTAGATATACCTGTGTAGGCAGTCTTGGTATTTGAGAACCAAATTCCACTTAGAATACTTGATACCCAACTTTGTGCATAGGGTATGAAAAACATTGGTAAACTCTGGCACATCTTGGTCCCTTCCCTGCCGCAGCGTGGTCCACTTTATGTATTTGTCCTCATAGCTCCCGACAGGGTAGTACTACTCCTTGATGGCATCCCAGAATGAATTCCAAGAGGGAGCAACTGAAAATAGTGAGTTCATACTTTCCTCCTTATACTTACAATAGGTTTCCCACCAGTCCTTGACATGGGGGCCAGCTTTGAGAAGAGAAAAAGTAATATTTTCTTGGCTGGAAAAATCATGAATATAAAATACCCTTCTAGAAGATTTAACCATTTATCTATGGCATCTACATCTATTTGACCATCGAATATGGGGATTTCAAAGTTAATTTGTACCTTAAAGGGTGTGGCATTTCCAGAGTAGTTGTTGGAAGCAGATGCATCACCCCTAGGTAGTTGCTAAAGAATTTGGGAAAAATTTTCCATCATCGGGTTCCTTTGTCACTCGAGGGCTTCTTCGATTAAGATTTTGATAGGATCTCTTGCACCCTCCTCTTTATTTTCATCCGTCGTGGGAGGTTATCAAGATTTGCGAGGCTGGGTTTGCAAACGTTTGACCAATACAAGCCCTATATCCTTATATCCCGACCTCGTTGGGTACATGCAAAGAAATATAGAGAAAGAGCAGACCACTCTGATAACACTGATCCAGATCTTGGGGGGAGGCCCCCAAGATCTAAAATATTGAAATGGATTTTGGGGGAGAGGCCTACAAGATCTGAAAAATTGAAATGCCAGAAGAAAAAGAGGAGAATGCCCAATAAACAAAACCACAAATATTTTTTTATTAAAATAGAGAATAATTGTGAAAGCTACATTGTGGCAGACAAATTGTCCTTTTACAAAATGTGACTTGTTACTTATAGTATTTTTCGGTTGCAATACCATGGGTAAATTCCATGGGTGGATGTCACTTACAATACCATGGGTGGATGCCACTTACAATACCATGGGTAAATTCCATGGGAGGATGAATAACATGGGTGGATGAATACCATGGGTTGATGCCATTTTTCATTCGAATCATTCCTCCCTCCTTAAGAAGCCTCATTGTGTGAAGTTCCCTCCTGCGAAGCCTTCATTAAATATGAAGAGCCACTAAAGAGAAGGGTTTTATGTGGTTAACCCATAACCATGATGAATGAAGATCCAAGGATAGAGATGCCTTGTAACACTTGTGATCAACTATGATACTGACAGTGTGCGGCCTCACAAATGAACTTCGGTGAATTGTGGGTTTGTGGATCACCCATAACCATGATGAACGAAGATCCGAGAATAGAGATACCCTTTAATGCTTGTGACCAACTGTGATACTAACAGTGTGCAGCCTAGAAAATGGACTACGATGAAGTCTGGGTTTGTGGATGACCCATAACAATGACAAACGAAGATCCAATGATAGAGATACCTTGTAATGCTTGTGACCAACTGTGATACTAACAGTGTGCGGCCTAGCAAATGGAATTCGATGACAAGGATTTTATCCGGTTGACCCATAACCATGATGTCGGTTGTTAATGAAGTAGTAGGTGCCTACATAGCCTGGGGTGGGAGGCCACATCTCCAAAGAACCCAAGCCAAATGCTGCTATGCTAAAACTGATGAATGTGAACCAGGTGCATAGTAAAGCGGGGTGGGAGGGTATGTCTCCAAGGGGAACTCGCTCTGAGGGCTGCTCTAGAATTAAAATGGACATAACTCGGTCAATATAACTCAAAATATTTATTAGAACCATTTTGAATTTTCCCATGTGTTGGAAATCCTTATATGGACACTCTGGAATCTCAAATTCACGCTGCAACTTTTCCACCATCACAAAAGTTCTGAAAAAATAAATGATTTTAAATTAGCGATATCTCCCACATTCGAACATCGATTCGACCCATTTTTTTTAAATTGAGTGGTTTTTCGAGAGGATCTCAAATCTACAACCCCTTTTATGAAATTTTGCACCAGAATTTCAAAAAAAGATAGGAGATTCGTCGTCCACGAGTTGTCGTCAGAAATATTTCTACAACATAACTGATTGTAAATCAGCGATATCTCCCTCATCCAGACTCTAATTCGGTCGATATTTTTTTTGAATTTGGGTATTTTTTCGGAAGGAATCCAGATCTGTTATTTTTTTTGTAAATGTTGCACAAAAAGTTTCAAATCTGATCTGCAAATTTGCCACCCCAAAACATTCCTTCAAAAAAATGAAAAAACAATATTCTTCCCGCTTGGCACAAGAAAATGCTTTGTGGAGGACGTAGCATATGCCTGAAATTTGTTGAATATTGCTGCAAAATTTGAAACTGAATATGCATCAAACCCTCATTCCCATGGAATCATAACCTGCACTGATACCATTGATACGGATTTATGCAGGAACGCAATAAAGTACAGAAATAACCATAAATACAAAGAATGCACCAGAAATAACACTTCCTTTCATTAATATCAAATAATGAAATATTCTTACAAAAACTATGTAAATGAGACTAGCTCGGCGAGAGTAACTTATCTCTTAGAAGAGATGTGGTGGCTACATGCCTCTAAACTGCATTACAAGGAGACTCAAGGGCCTTTTTATTATTTAACAATAAGAGTAAACCATGAACAACCAAAACCCCAATCTGAGGAGATGTAACACCAAGAGTTTATGGGCCCTGTTGGGGTTAGTTGGGTAGCCAACTTCCAGGTAATGACTTGGTCATATTATCTCCATTTGACGTGCACGACACCCTCTTAGATAGATCTCTCTGAGGACTACGGTGAAAAAAATGACTTATTAGCAGTCGCTGGCGGTAGATTACCAAAAAAACATCGTTTAGGGCCTCAAAATGGCTCCAAAAGTTTAGGACCCGAAAAAACTGCTAAAAATAGTAAATTGTGCTACAATTAAGGAAACTGAAAAATTGAAAGAAATAATGGTGGTGGTCCAAGTGGAATTGGTGGAAGGCCACCAATATCCACCTGGATCATTCCTCTCCCTTAGGAAGCAATGGTCCACATTGCGTTGAGTGCCTCCATGAGATGGAGAAACTTCTGCTGAACTTGGTCCTTAGTGAGATGTTCTGCAATATTTGATGTGCCTAGTAATGGTGGGAAGCATGGTCAAGGGTGGTCTACATTGAAAACTCGGTGCAATCCAAGGAATGGGGGAATTTTGTGCTCCAAAGCATTGTTTCCCACATATTTTTTAACAGTGTAAGGACCATATCGGAGTGGTCTAGGCTTCCGATGGGCTCTCGTAAGGCATTCCTTCTGTAAATTCAACCAAACTTTGTCGCCCACCTAACACTTGTGTGACACCTGATGTTGATCATGTCACTACTTGGACGTGGCATTTTCTAAAATGGAGCGGATATCAGCCTATTGGATAGAGGTGCTCCAGGAGTCAGATCGAACGAATGCTTAACCTGATAGTGTAACGGTACCCCCCTCGTCGAGGAGAAGATGTCTCTGTATCCTTTCATGATTGTATCCACCTTCTTCTACTGCATGGAGGAACCCTTCCCAAGGGTCATGGATGTGGCTATGTTCTTCCCCTTACTTTGAGAAAAAACTAGAAAGAAAATAAATTTCCTAATCTAGGAGATGATCTTAATGCCTTTCTTAACAGAGATCAAAGAAGAGGCAGTAGGTGGGGCTACCTCTGGTATCGTGTATAATGTATTATACTATTGGGTAGGGGATCCTCCCATAGCAAGCTTTGGGGCTTAAAGCCCGAGTTTTGGTCCATGTAATGTAAAGACCTTGCAAAATGTGGGTGCGAAGCACGAGAGTCTAGGGTTGTTTGCCCTAAAATAATGTAATTTAATATAAAATGTGTCGGCCTACCCATGGTCTCTGGACCATGGGATTGTATAAATAGAGCGAGGCTCTAAGTGTAAAATGGATTCTTAGCTTTGAGAAGTAATATGGGGTTTTGAATGAGGAATTCGCTCGGAGTGTGTATGTCCGAGTCTTGGGTCGTAGTAGTAGTAAGAGGCTCTATAGCTGAGTGTGTAGAGGCTTGGTAGAGTCCACAGCTGTGTGCACAGACCCCTCTTACTAAGTTTGTAGGGTGAAGTTGGGATTGTACTTGAACAGAGGATTAATAAAAGATAAGTTGATTCTGGAATACTATGTGTTTATTGCTTCTGTGATATTTATGCATCTCTTTACAGTTTATGATTGCGCGCACTGATTGTAAATGTTGAACGATTAATGAGAATATTGGTCCCACATAATTAAATTAAGATCTATAATAAAAGCACAGTAAGGATAAAGGATTTAGACAACCCCTCACCATGCCCTTTATAAAGCTGCGCGAAAGCAATCGCACAAGTTGTGAAGGATAGACGGTTGCGCAGAGCAATGCAAGCATGCAAGATCAGTTCACAAACTTCCCAGACTTCATCAATACATCCCTGGGGTGTGGAAACCTAGTTCCATCACCCTCCCATACTACCTCAGGTGAGACCTCAGTCTGCGCACTGCGGACTGTTTCCGAAAGGGTTGGTAGTACCGCGATTTGCTTGGCTAAACTCACTGCTGAACTTGGGTCAGGCCCGACGTAGCCAATAAATGGTTTCGTTGCCGAGACCGAGATTTGCCTAAGGGATGTCTGATGTCATGCCATTCGAACCCTATAAAGGAGGAAATTGATAAGTGGTTGGATAAGAAGCTTCACGAGTTCGTGACACAAGAAAATAGAACTCTGCAGATATCCGCAAAGAGGTGGCTAGGTCACTACATATATACAGAAATCCACGAGATCTTCTTTGCGTCCTTCCCTTCTAAACCATATGAGTGGATTGCAAGGTTAGCCGACAGCCAGGGAAGGTATAAGCTTGATCAACCAATAGTGTGGACTCTAGAATCAGTGCGCAGACTAGAGACATAAGAAGATAAGATCGCATGGGTTGTGGACCATTGGCTCGACCAGATAATAGGTGGATTTATCACTGAATTTGTGATAGACACGACTGTGAGCTATAGTGAAGCAGAGAGACGTTTTCTCAAGGGACTGTGAGGTAGGTACATTAAATCCTTGAATACCTGGATTAAGATGTTGGTATGTGAAAAACGGGTGATGCGAATACATTAATGTTTGGAACAACGTGGAGCGGAAGAATCTACAAAGGTAGTGAGGAATTAGGAAACAATCCCTTTATTTCACCTTCGTGAGAGAGCGAGGAAAAGCTCTCTCAGGTCTCTCTGAGAAGTGTGGTCAGCTTGATAAGGCAGCACATTTTGCAGTTACTACCTCCATTACGCAACCACCCGCTTCACCTCCTTCACCTCCATCTCCACCCACTCCACCTCCACCACCCCCACAATTCAACATGGCGAGTGTGATCAAGCTACCCATATTCAAAGGATTAGGAAATAAGGATCCGGATCAGTTATGGTTGATGGTAAGAGCAGTATGGGAAGCACAAGGGGTCACAAATGAGAAAATTAAGAAGGCTACATTAGTAAGTGCGCTGCAGGATCGCTCATTGACATGGTATATCAAGCATTCCAATGATCACCCAAATGCAAGAATAACAAAGATCCAGAATGCATTGAACAAAGAATTTAGCTGGCTGAAATCAGAGATACATTCAATCATCTGATTTAAAGAGATCGAGATGCTTCCAGGCAAGATCCCATGTGATCTGGATCAGCGGCTGAAGAGTACGATCCGCGAGGCTAATATGACGCTAACGGATGCGCAACACCATGCGCAGTTTGTGGCAATTTTGACACCACATCTGAGGATGATGCTGTCACAGCAGAAGCTTTCAACCCAGGCCAAAGCATTAGAAATGGTGATGAGGTTGCATGAAACACCAATACAGGATTCGGGGCTAGGATTTCAACAAATCCACGTGCAACTACAAAATCTCTGCCTAGAAATGTAGAGCTTGAAGCACGATAGGGCACCGCAGCCGGAGGCGCGCGAGGAAGTGTGGTGCATAAAATGCAAAGGCCAAGGCCACGACAAGGACCACTGTCTAGTATTTGCGAACTACTTGGTAGGAGGAGGGCCAATGCCATTAAGACCAGAGGCACAGGCAAGGCCAAGTGCGGCACCCGCGCTAAGGTGCGCGATATGTCAGATAGGGGGAAAGCACACGACGGATAACTGTCATTTGTTGTAGAAGTATACACAGACTCCCCAACAACTGTTTTGTAATTTTTGTAGATCGGTGGGCCACGACGAGTGTACTTGTCACAACTACGAGTTGATGATGGAGCAGACCCTAGCCTATAGAATGCAGATAGAAACGCGAGGCCTCGACCTAGCCACAGGGATGGCACGTGCTAGATTTCAAGGGCGAGGTCGAGGACGAGGAGGAATGGGGCCAGGAAGGGGCCGTGGACAGCTGATTTTCTACAATTGTTGAGGATCGGGACACTACGCTTGCGATTATACCAACCCAACGAGAATATCTTATTCGTACTGTGCTTAGTTTGATCATGAACCAGTGGATTTCCCTATGTTGATCACACAAATGCCCGAGAAAGGAGTACTCCAACCTCCTTCGACTCAGAATATCCAAATGATGAGATCTAAACCTCTCGAAGAAGACCCCAACGTGAAAATGATGCTCAAAAGTGGCACAACCATAGGGGAAGATAAGGGGAAGCAGTCTGAGGAAGATACATGGGTTAGCAAATCTCCTACAAAGGAACCTAAATTTGACTGAGAATGCGCAAAGGAGACGTTTATGGAAGCTAAGAATAGCTTTGCAGAGGCCTCTATGTCAGGAAGTAAGGATCAACCAGAGCTAGGGATGGATCCTTCTATGCTTACTACCTTTCTAGAGACATGCATGAAGTTGTTGTGTGATAATAGGGCAGTTAAAGGACTCTAAGAGCTAACCACTAGGAGTGTAGGGTAACGTGAACCGTGCATAGTCCAGAAACTGGGAAAGCATATAGTGTGCACTGGAAGGGAGATGAGATTGATAGCACAGATTGGTGAATACGAAATGGATCAGGTAATCTTGGACCTGGGGGCTGACGCGAATGTGTTACCTAAGAAAACATTGGAATGCATGGGTAGGCCTACATTGCAGTGGTCCCCTATTCAATTATGGATGGAAAACTAATAGAAGATGGTGCCCATGGGAAGGTTGCAAGGAGTAACAGTCGATATTGAAGGTGTGAGCACACAGAAGGAATTTGAAGTAATAGAGATTGTCGATGGTAGCAATCCGTATCCCACATTGCTAGGGATAGACTGGGCCACTGATATGAATGGAGTCATCAATCTGAAGAAGTAGAAGATGATATTTGAGAAAAATTCCCTGCACGTAGTAGTGCCGCTAGACCTAGTCAAAGGAGAGCGCTACACTGAACTAGTGCGCGACGATGAGCTGGATTGTGTCTACAAGATAACTGCACGAGACTAGGATTGTGTAAATCTGAATGCAGATGGAAGTATCTTGTGGGAGCGTGCAAGTTCATGCACCTCAGATTCAGATGAAGAAGACGAACACTGGCACAATTGGTTGAACGAAGTGACAACGCTAAATTGCAACATGATGACTATATCATTGCGTTGCGTAACAACCTAGGCCCGAGATCTGCCAACATATGATGGATTGACAACAGTGCATGAATTCTTAAGAATGTTTGAGAACGCAGTACCGGAACAACAGTGGTTCGATGAGTTGAAGTGGGTGCTATGTGCGACACTTGCGCAATGGTGGGGAACACATCAAGGAAATTTTGAAAATTGGCATGGCTATAGGAGGATGATGCACCTACGATTTGGGAAATCGCAACTACGGATGGAAGGTAAAAATGATGGACGCGATGACTCGCACACGCAACTTGCGAAATGGACCAAGGCCTATGGAGAAGAACCTCGGCCTAAATGGGTACACTTATTCTACCATACCTTGGATGTCGTACCCATGAATTGGTATACCAAGACGGAACTCCGACATGGTACGGGTGAATGGGATGTATTGCGCAAGGGATTTTTGTTAACATTCACATTTGAAGACTGATGGTCGGATACTATTGACGATGCACTGCAAACCGTAAAAGCCACCATCTTCAAAATACCACAGGAAGCCCAAGAGGTGGTTCAACCAACATGGGCAGCCCAGTTAAGCCAAGCCCTCGAATGTTATAACGTACAAGTAGGGGAGGATGATGACGACCCCTAAAATATGAATATTTCAGAAACTGAATGGTGTCGCGAAGTTCAAGGACCATCAATTGAGGGTCCCGACATCACTGCACCGCTAAAGACAAAGCAGGTAAACATTGGTACAGACACAGAGATGAAGTACGCGACACTCAGGGACTATTGGGACAATGCTACGATAGATAAGGTCATCGAGTTACTTTTCAAATATCAAGATCTGTTCCCAACTAAAATCACGGACGTAAACGGGATCATAGGAGACTTAGGGATGATGAAGATCACTCTGAAATCGGACGTCAAGGCAGTTAAGTAGCAACCTTACGGTTTGAATCCAAAGTACAAAGAAAAGGTCTGCGAAGAACTAGACAAAATGCTTGATGTCATAATTATTGAACCAGTGGAAGAATCCAACTGGGTGAGTCCTATGGTAGTACAGGAGAAAAAACAGAAGGGCGAAATTAGAATCTGCGTGGACCTCAGAAAGCTTAATGACGCATGTGTTCACAATCCATTCCCAACACTGTTTACAGATGAAGTATTGGAGAATGTTGGCATTCAAGAAGCTTACTCATTCATGGATGGCTTCTCAGGGTACCATCAAATTAAGATCGCGTCAGAAGATAGGAGCAAGACAAACTTTGCAACTGAATGGGTTTTTTTCAATACACCGTTATGCCCTTTGGACTGAAGAACGCGCCAGTGATATTTTCACGCATAGTGGTGACTGCATTCAAGAAATACATCCACAAGTTTTAGAGGTCTATCTAGATGATTGGACTGTATTTGGGTTAGTTAAACACCATATAGCGAGCTTACAGTTGATGCTGGATACTTACCGACGACACCAGATCGTGCTCAATCTTAAAAAGTGCACATTCCTCATCCCCTTTGGGAACCTGCTCAGCCATGTGGTCTACAAACAAGGCCTGATGGTGGACCTTGTGATGATTGTCGTTATTCTCAATCTAGAAGTGCCGTGAAGCATCAAACAACTACACGCCACTTGTGGGCACACTGGTTACTATAGGAAGTTTATCAAGAGCTATGCACAAATAACAGCGCCAATGGAACAACTATTGAAAATGGACGCTACATATTGTTAGAATGATGATTGTAAGAAAAGTTTGGATATTCTCAAGGAGAAAATGGCATCCGCCCCCATCTTGGTATTCCCAAAATGGGACGTAGAATTTCATGTACATGTTGATGCGTCATGTATTGTGCTGGGAGATGTACTCACACAGGAAGGCATGGAAGGTGTTATCTCAAATCAGGCCATGGAAGGTTGCGGACTAGGAAGACTTCAAGTAACTGTTTCAAACCAATATTTTAGCTAAGGCTTAGCCTCCTTAGCCTGAGAGGGCTCTCTCAAGGGATTAAAGGTTTTTGATTATGATCAAGATGGCTAACTCTTTGTGAAACAAATAGAAATGAAAATGGTGGAAACAAAATTAACAAGTATCCATTGGGCTTATGGGGTCATATGTAATCTAGTATTAACAATAGGATTTGGCTTTGCATAAAAGTCAAGGAACCTAGATTTCAATATAGGTAGAGCATACCAAACACAAAGAAGACAGTCAACAAGTATATGAAGGAAATTAGAACACTGTAAGTGATTTCTAAGTAATCAAATACTCATAACACTGTAGATAATCATGAAAAGACAACAAAAGAAACTCATACATTGAAGTCTATATGATTCTTGAGAAGCATAAGCCAATACTGTATTACCAGAAAAACAGAGTCTTTACATAGGCCAAATATCAGATCTTTTTCACATAAATTTCCAACCCGTATTACATTGCTCTTTCTCCTATATATAGAGCTCTTCTACCTAACTGAGATTCCTCCTCAAGCATGAGGGGAACTCAAATTATCCTTATCATGACACCTATTGACATATTAAACTAACCATTAAAAGCAACTTACTACTAATTGACAGCTCTAGAAACCTGAAACAATTAGGATTCTAATTCTACATCATGCTGAACATAGCATTTATTACAATCAAGATTCATTCTCTGACAAGTGGATTCCTTCGGCTTTAGCCTTGATGGATGTTTAAAGCTCTTTGCTGGCCCTTACTACCTTATCTCTTCACTACTGCTAAGAAATAGGAAACTGCCCCTATTTTTATGCTTTTGGTTTCCTCAAAGATATTCAGAAATAATTAACCATGCCCTTCTTCTTTGATTATACAAAAATGTATTAGAGTGCCACATCCTTTATGTGTTGTCGACCTTTCTCCTGTGTGAAGACAAAACCTCCTCCAAGATGTCTGACATATCATGAACTGTAGTGACTATGATCACTTTATAACAAAAGGTTTAAAGTTCGAATATAGGTCTCTTCCACCTGTTTCTTCCTTTGTTGAATGTTGACACCTGTTACATGATCCTTTGAAAACATTCCTTTTTCAAAAATTTCCCCTCGGTCCCTCAAAATTGGTTGACTGGGTTTTAATTATGTAGCTATAGCAGTTTCGTAGCGCGCTATGAAACTGATGTGCGTTAGACATCATTTTTAGCAATTTCGTAGCGCGCCATGAAACTGTTGTGTAATCACCAAAACACAGCTTAATACCAAAAGTTTGCTATCTTGGGCTTCCTTATATTTAAATATTCTTTTCAGCTGCTCCAAATCTTTTCAAAATTGAGTGGAGACGTATGATTCTTCAAGAAAAATGCAACAAGGAAAACCATCAAAATTTGGAACATAACCTTTCTCCTCATCATACTCTGGTGAGGCAATGTAGCTATTCTCACTAGCTCCAGGGGTGTTCAGTTTCGAATGACGCTTTATCAGTACCAAACTATCATCATCTCTCCATTCTCCCATTTCATTCTCCTCGTTCTCTTCACTCTTAAAGATAGGATGCAAGTACAAATTAGCTAGGTATCCTTTGAGATTAAGGTTTGGTTTTGTGGCCCGCTCCAAAGTATCCTTTGCCATGGCTTCCTCCAGTGGATATCTTCAGAAAGTAGGCTCAAAACGAATTTTACAAAACCTGTGAAACCAAATTGTCAACACTGGAAGGGATAAAAGTATAGGCGTGGAGTCAGCTGCTTATTTTTTTTAGTGCTTAGCAGACCAAGTAGTAGTAGCTGTGATATTACTAATGCAACAACTATACGACTATGAACATAAGGCCAAAATGCTGCTACACTCTCATACTCTTGATTATACACATCGATAACCTGATGTCGATATACAAAGTATGCAAATCCAAAAAAAATGACTATGAAAGGCAGAAGTATTGGTGTGACCACTGCATACACAAGTCCAAGTAGAAAGTATAGTTGAAGTTGAGGAAGTGCTTCTGGGAAACCGACACTGCCAGGATCCATGGCATTCTCCCTATCCTTCTCAGTCTTCACCAAAAACATGTCCTTCAAATGAAAAATGATTAATGGCTTCAATCGAATAATTTCGCCAGCAATGCCAGCCCATCCATCAACCATGATATAAGCTATGAAAAAGGTAGCTTTCATTGGTATTGAAACTCCAATAGTCTTTGGTATCTGTGTTGGAGATTGATGAAGAAAAGCATGAAGCTGTTGAAATGTTGTTCCAGTAATTATACTTCCAAGAAATACATTCACCAGCATAAAATAATAATACTTTGCAGCAGCTCCCCTTTCATGTATAGATGTTGCTGCATAACCTTCAATTTTTGACATGATCATCAAGATAGTAGGAAGTAAAATAAGAAATATCTTCAAAGCCAACCCTGGTAGAAATCCTTGAAGAAATGTCTTGATAATTTTCACTTCTGTTATTGGTTTCAGGAAGGGAGCAACCTTCTCAATTCCATCAAGGTTGGCCAATGACTGGACTGCTGCAATTGGGATCATGAAGAAAAAATACAAGGAAAAAGAAATGTAATGCCCATGAGTAGTTTCCGAATTGCGATTGCAACAAATGGAATGGCCAGATTGCTCTAGTAGACATCACGAGGCTCAGGGGCCCACTCTGTTAACCAAATTATGGGGTTCTTGCTTGGTTGTGTTTGTGCACAAACAACAACTCCCCAGCATGTATTAAATGAAACAAATGCAACAGGCATGATTGCCTTAGGATCTTTCAGTACCCATTCTCGTTCTTAGTTTATCATACCCATCAGCTTCCTTGTGTAAAGATGAAAAATGTGCTCCCTAATATTGCTTACTCTAGAATTCAAAGCATTGTATTTTGCATTTAGAAATTCAAAAATGCGCATTGTCAGCACCTCGGGAACGAATAACCATTTCAAATGAAATTTCCATTATTGCATCACTCAGAAAATCACTGCTTGTTAGGTCATCAAGATCTACTCCTTCCCATTCAACTTGATCAATTATAGTTATTGCGGGTTTGATTCTTCTATCATATTCTACAGTTTCCAGAAACTTCAAATCATCACTGACAAAACTGTCTTCTTTGTGAAGGACCACCCTTCCATTTGTAATGATAGCATTATCGCTTGACCCAAGTCCAAACTCTAATGATAAAAAAAACAAAAACCTTTTGCAAATAATCCTTGAAAGAGTCCCATGAGATTTCTGACAGTGCAGACCTCAAGCGATCTGACTTCAACATTTGCTTCAGCCATCTTAGCAACTTCTTCAATAAAATCTTCGACATTGGTATTACTTGTTTGTGAACTATATAAATATTGTGCTTCATACCAAATCATTAACTGGTTTAGAAATTCTAAAGCCTTGGCACGGTACCCTTTTGATTCCATCCAACAGATAGCAAAGTCCATGACTAAGAAATTTCAATCCTCTCTTTGAGGTAAGATCAATAGCGAGAAGATGGGTAACTGGCATCATGTCATCTTCAGTTTATGGAGAATGTGAATATTGAAGTTTCACCACCATTGAATCCCTCTTCATGGCGATGCGGGCATCTCCAACCGCACTGTTTAATAAAAAAAACACTCCACAAAGAATAAATGTTCCCACCACAAGAAACCATGCACCAAGTACCAAAATGTAAACCAGAGTCTTGAATACAAGAAAAGAAAATAAAATTCCAAGAAATGCCAGAACCAACATTGTTGTAGTCACCACAATTAAGATAAATCACACATTCTCCAGTACATCCCTTATTGTCCGAGAATTGTCTTTGGTTTTGGACTCCTGATCATTTGCTTCCCTCAATGAGCTGCTCTCACTGGCTGTGCGTTGATGTCCACTGCTCATTGGACTACAAGGCAGCTTCTGCTCTGGCATTTGAGCACACAGAAGTGAAGCCATTACTCCTATTATTTTCTCAATCCAATCCATACGATCTATTGCACTCTCTGCTTGGCAGTGATCAATTTTATTTGCCAACTGTCATCTGTAAGGGGTGCCATTTGACCCATCAATACCAATTTTGTCCATATCTTGAGAAATATAAGCCCAAAAGCCCAATTTTGAAATAAAACTAAACTCGTACTAACACTAAACCTTTACAATCAAAATGATGTGAAAGATTTAGAAATTGTTTCTTACGTGATAACAGAAGGTGTGGATCACCTGATCGCATTCACGAGTTGGCGGCTGTCCAAAGCCGAAAAGAACTATTCTACTATTGAGCGAGAAGGATTGGCAATGGTATACATGCTCCAAAAATACCAACACTATTTTTTGGGCGGGCACTTCAAGATGTATACCAATCATTTCGCGTTGAAATACTTGGTGAACAGGCTTGTTTTGGGGGGGCGCATATGCAGATGGTTGTTACTGTTTCAAGAATATTACTTCGAGTTCATTGTAAAGCCGAGACACCTAAATGCAAGACCAGATCACTTATCATGAATCGAGACAGGCGAGAAGCCAACAAGTTTGTTAGAAGGACTACCTTATGCACAGCTCTTTGCAGTGCGCATCGAGGATGGCCACTTCAAAGATATAATCCATTTTTTAACCATAGGGATTACGCCAAAGGAATATTCAGTCCAATAGAAGAAGGAATTGGTGGTACGAGCGGTGGACTTTTCTGTCATTGCGGGGCACCTCTACAAAATCGGAAATGATGAGATATTGCAAAGATATGTACCTGAATTTGAACGAGAACAGATTCTCGCAAAAACACATGGTGGGGCTACAGGAGGACACTATGCAGGATGTGCAACGGCACAAAAGATACTTTGCGCTGGGCTATGGTGGCCAACTGTACATCAAGATTCGAAAGCATACTGTTGGGCCTGCGACATATGTTAAAGGACTGGGAAACCATCACGAAGGGATGAGATGCCACTCAATCCACTGATGACATTGCAGCCTTTCGAAAAATGGGCAATTGATTTTGTGGGACCAATAAAACCTCAGGGAAAGATGGGTGTGCGTTGCATCATCATTGCGACAGAGTACCTGACTCGATGGGTAGAAGCACAGCCGGTTAAGGACTACACAACCGCCACAACTATGAAATTTTTGTTCGGCCATGTATTAACACAGTTTGGATGCTCGGAAATTCTAATGAGTGATTGCGGAACTCACTTCCAGAATGAAACTATCAGCACACTCATCGAGGAGTTCCAGGTGTATCATCAGCTGAGTACACCGTACCATCCGCAAGTTAATGGGACAGGAGAAGCATTCAACAAGATTCTGGAGATTGCACTGACCAAAGTATGTATCGCACAGTGAAATGACTGGGACTTGCGCATACCTGCCATATTATGGGCATACAGGACCACATGCAAGAAATTGATGGGTCAGACACCTTTCAGGTTAGTCTATGGCACAGAAGCAGTCATGCCAATGGAATATATCGTACCTAGTTTGCGGATAGCAGCAATTATAGGCATGTCAGACCGTGAAGCCTTGGAAGAAAGACTCACACAATTGGAAGAACTCGAGGAAGAACGGTTTCTGGCGGGATCCCATCAGCAGGTCCAGAAATAGCGCGAGAAAACCTGACACAATCGCCATATCAAGTTGCGCATATTCAAGGTAAATGATTTAGTGTTGCTATATGACACCAAGTTCGAAAATTTTCCTAGAAAATTTAGAGTGCATTGGTTGGGACCGTATGTGGTAAAAGAGGTCACAGATGGAGGCGCGGTCCAGCTAGTCAAACTTAATGGAGAGCCCTTCCCAAGAAGAGTAAATGGTAGTCGCCTAAAGCCCTACACAGGTGGGCCAGCTATCTAACTAACCAACCAAAGCATTGTCTTTGCAACCCCACAAGCCAGACAGAGGTGCGGGACTATAAACATAGGTACTAGAATCCAACATCAAAGTAAGAGAATCAAACCAGACGCAGATGATTCAGAAGTAGAAATGGAGCAGACCCAGACGATGGCAGCATGGAGAATTAGGGACCTTTGCACCACACTGCATAGTCAGATGGACTTTGCACAAGGATCGTCACACCATTCAAGTGACTCAGGACGAGTCATGATGATTGTGTTGGAGGCCTGTTGGGCAGCGAATCCCCCCATAGCATGTTTTGGGGCTTAAAGCCTGAGTTTTGGTCCATGCAATGTAAAGACCCTGCAAAATGCGGGCGCAGAGCACGAGAGTCTAGAGTTGTCTGCGCTAAAATAATGTAACTTAATATAGAATGTGTCGGCCTATCCATGGTCCGTAGACCATGGGATTGTATAAATAGAGTGAGTCTCTAAGTGTAAAAGTGAGTCTTAGCTTTGAGAAGTAATATGGGTTTTTAAATGAGGAATTCGCTCGGAATCTGTAAGTCCGAGTCTTGGGTAGTAGTAGTAGTAAGAGGCTCTGGAGTTGAGTGCGCAAAGGCCTAGTAGAGTCCGCAGTTGCGTGTGTGGACCCCTGTAGCTGAGTGCACAGGGCAGAGTTGGGATTGTACTTGAACAGAGGATTAATAAAAGATACGTTGATTCTAGAATACTATGTGTTTATTACTTCTGTTATATTTATGCATCTCTTTACAGTTTATGATTGCGTGCATTGATTGTAAATGTTGAATGATTAATGAGAATATTGGGCCCACATAATTAAATTAAGATCTATAATAAAAGCACAGTGAGGATAAAGCATCTAGACAACCCCTCATCGCGCCCTTTATAGAGTTGTGCAAAAGTAGTCGCACAAGCTACGAAGGATAGACGGTTGCGTGGAGTAGTGCAAGCGTACAGGATCGGTTCGCAAACTTCCCAGACTTCATCAAGACATCCTTAGGATGCGGAAATATGGATCCATCACCCTCCCATACTACCTTAGCTTAGACCTCAATCCGCACACCACAGACTGTTTCCGAAAGGGCTGGTAGTACCGAGATTTGCTTGGCTAAACTCGCTGCTGAACCTGGGTCAGGCCCCACGTAGCCAACATACACAAAGAAGTAATAACAACATGAGGCCTTAACTCATACACAGCATTTCGCTTCCACAAGTATGGTTGGCATAATAATACATCATAAACATCAAGAGGTGCAACATCACACAAAACCTCATTTGTGAAGGGCTTGATGATCTAGGGAAGGTAGCACTACTGGTGGACTTAGAGATCTCGTCCTTGGTGAAGCCACTTGATGCTATAAAGTTGCGAGTGTGGTATGGTCGGTAGTCCCAGCCGCTTCACGACCTCTACTGAAATGAGGTTCTTTTGGCTCCCACTATCAACAATGAATTGCAGCGGAGAGCCATTCACCCACATATGTGAGTGGAAAATACGCTCCCCCTCCTCTGGATCTTTGGGCTCATTCTTCTGGATCTTAGCGGTGGCAACAGTGGCACTGGGCTCCGCATTAATGATCTGATTCCCTTTGTCATTCCTCTTCTTGTGTTCTTACTCAAGGTTGGAACATGCTCTGGTTCTGAAGCCTTCAACCCAGTCACCAGTGACTGCTTGGCCTGACACTCACTTGTGCTGTGAGTGGGGATCTTGTGGAGCTCACACCACTCTCTTTTTTTCTTCTTTGTTTCTCTTGCGGGTTCGACGGGTTCTCTTGGATCACCCCGCTTTGGCTTTGTCCTTTGTTCTTCAGATTCACAAATCCAAAGTCTCACTTCTTTTGTTTAAACTTCTGCTCGATCTTGACATCGTATCAATACACTATTCCAAGTGAGGAGATGTCCAGGAACTCCATCTCATCCTGGATGTACCTATGTAGGAAGCCATGATATTTGAGTACCAAATGCCGCTCTAAATCCTTGATATCCAACTTCCTGCGCAGGGTATGAAAAACATTGGTAAACTCCAGCACATCTTAGTCCCTTCCCTCCTGCAACATGGCCCACTTTATGTATTTGTTCTCATAGCTCCCGACAGGGTAGTACTGCTCCTTAATGGCATCCCAGAATGAATTCCAAGTGGGAGCGGCTGAAAACAGTGGGTTTGTACTTTCATCCTTTTGCTCACAATAGGTTTCCCACTAGTCCTTGACATGGGGGTCGGCTTTGGGAAGAGAAAAAGTAATATTTTCTCGGCTGGAAAAATCATGAATAGAAAAATACCATTCTAGTATATTTGACCATTTATATATGGTGTCTACATCTATTTGACCCTCGAATATGGGGATTTCAAAGTTAACTTGTACCTTAAAGGGTGTGGCATTTCCAGAGTAGTTGTTGGAAGCAGATGCATCGCCCCTAGGTAGCGGCTAAAGGATCTGAGCAAAGTTGTCCATCATCGCATTCCTTTGTCCCTTGAGGGCTTCTTCGAGCAATATTTTGATAGGATCTCCTGAACCCTCGTCTTTCTTTTCATCCGCCATGGGAGGCCATCAAGATTTGCAAGGCTAGTCTTGCAAAGCTTCGACCAACTCAAGCCCTAACTCATTCTATCCCGACCTCGTTGGAGACATGCAAGGAAAAATAGAGAAAGAGCATACCGCTTTGATACCATTGATCTGGATCTTGGGGGAGGTCCCCAATATCTAAAATATTGAAATGGATTTTGGAGGAGAGGTCCCCAAGATCTGAAAAATTGAAATGCCAAAAAAAAAAAAAAATATTCCCAATAAACAAAAACACAAAGATTTTTTTTATTCAAATGGATAATAACTATAAAAGCTACATTGTGGTGAACAAACTGTCATTTTACAAAATGCGACTTGTTACTTATAGTATTTTTCGGTTACAATAGCACGGGTAAATTCCATGGGTGAATGAATATAATGGGTGGATGTCACAATACCATGGGAAAATACCATGGGTGGCTGTCACTTACAATACCATGGATGGATGCCACTTACAATACCATGGGTGTATGAATAACATGGATGGATGAATAGCATGGGTGGATGCCATTTTTCATTTGGATCATTGCTCCCTCCTTAAGAAGCAATGGTCTCCATTGCGTGAGGTTCCCTCTTGTGAAGCCTTTGTTAAATATGAAGAGCCACTAAAGAGAAGGGTTTCATGTGCTTAAGCCATAACCATGATGAACGAAGATCTGAGGATAGAGATACCCTGTAATGCTTATGGCAAACTATGATACTGACAGTGTGCGACCTAGAAAATGGACTTCGATGAAGTGTGGGTTTGTGGATGACTCATAACCATGATGAACAAAGATCTGAGGATAGAGATACCCTCTAATGCTTGTGACCAACTATGATACTAACAGTGTGTGGCCTAGCAAATGGACTTCGATGAAGTGTGGGTTTGTGGATGACCCATAACCATGACAAACAAAGATCCGAGGATAGAGATACCTTGTAATGCTTTGACCAACTGTGATACTAACAGTGTGCGACCTAGCAAATGGACTTCGATGACAAGGATTTTGTGCAGTTGACCCATAACCGTGATGTTGGCTGTTAATGAAGTAGTAGGTGCCTACATAGCCTGGGGTGGGAGGGCACATCTCTAAAGAACCCAAGCCAAATGTTGTTAACCTGAAATTGATTAATGTGAAGTAGGTGCCTACTAAAGCGGGCTGGGAGGGAATGTTTGCAAAGGGAACCTGCTCTGAATGCTGCTCCAAAATTAAAATGCACATAACTCGATCAATATAACTCAGAATATTTATTATAACTTGTTTTTGGAAACAGAATGGCCATTTTTCATGTTCCTCTGTGTTGGAAATCCTTATATGGACACTCTAGAATCTTAGATATGCGCTGCAACTTTTCCACCATCACAAAAGTTCTGAAAAAAATAATTGATTTTAAATTGGTGATATCTCCCACATCTGTACTCCGATTCAACACATTATTTTTTTAAATTGAGCAATTTTTTGAGAGGAGCTCAAATATACAATCATGTTTTTTAAATTTTATACCAAAATTGCAAAAAAAGATAGGAGATCCGCCATCCATGAATTGTCGTCAGAAATATTTTTGCAACATAGTTGATTTTAAATCAATGATATCTCCCTCATCTGGACTCTGATTCGACTGGATTTTTTTTTTGAGTAATTTTTCGCAAAGAATCCAGGTCTATTATTATTTTTTGTAAATTTTGCACCAAAAATTTTAGATCTTATCTACAAACTCGCCGCCCAAAAACATTCCTACAAAAAAATGAAAAAAGAAAAATTCTTCCTGCTTGGTGCAAGAAAATGCTCTATGGAAGACGTAGCACATGCCTGAAATTTGTTGTATATTGTTGTAAAATTTGAAACCAAAACATGCATCAAACCCTAATTCACATGGAATCATAACCTTCTCTGATACCACTGATCCGGATTTATGAAAAGACACAATAAAGTACAAAAATAACCATAAATACAGAGAATGCAACAGAAATAACACTTCCTTTGATTAATATCAAGTAATGAAATATTCTTACAAACAGTATGGAAATGAGACTAGCTCAATGATGGTAGCTTACCTTTGAGAAGAGATGTGGCGGCTACATGCCTTTGAATTGTGTTACAATGAGGTTCAAGGGCCTTTTTATTATTAAAAAATAAGAGCAAACCCTGAACAACCAAAACACTAACTCGAGGAGATGTAACACCAGGAGTTTATGGGCCTCGTTGGGGTTAGTTGAGCAGCCAACTTCCCGGGGTCGTGACTTGGTCATATTATCTTCGTTTGACGCGCAAGACACCCCGTTGGATAGATCTCTCAAAGGAATATGACGCAAAAAATGAGTTATCAAAAGTCACTGGCGGTAGATTGCCAAAAAAAACGTCATTTAGGGTCTAAAAATGGCTCCGAAGTTTATTACCCAAAAAACTGCTAAAAATAGTAAATTGTGCTACAATTAAGGAAACTGAAAAACTGAAAGAAATAATGGTGGTGGTCCAAGTGGAATTGGTGAGTGGCTGCCAATATCCACCTGGATCAGTGCCTTGAGAGACAATGATGATGGTGTCTATCAGTCATCTTTACTCACCAGCATTGTGCTTTGATCTTGTGGAGAGATAGAGTTGTTAGTCAAGGCCTTTCTATGTGACAATGTTGGTTGGTATGATGAGATTCTCTAGTATAAGCTGATAAGATAACTTATGAGATGGGTTACCAATCTGACTCTTCTTATGAGAATTCTTCAGTTGAGAATGTGTAAGAACCTTGTATGAATACCTTCCTAGTTAAGAGGGAGTGTTGAAATATGTAACTAGGTTCGATCTTCATAATGACATATATAATCATGATTTTATATATTTGATATAAAGAGAAAAATAAAATTATTATCATCATTCTTGAGGCATGGGCTTCATACTCAAGGTTATTTTATTTATAGGTCAAGCATGGATTGAGTGCTTCTAGGGCTTGTCTTTGAGTCAACAAGTCATAAGAGTCATTGCCTTGTATGGAAGACTCTTTTGGGAATGTTACATCGTGTAAATAAAATTCATGTAAAGTCAAAAGTTTCAAATAGACCCTTCAAGACCTTTTCATCATCAAAATAACTAGTTAGCCTCTATGAGTGGACAAGTTGACCTACAAGCAATAATTCGACCTAGAGAGAGACCTATATATAGAAAGACCTTGAACTTATTTTGGAGGGGAGAAAAGCAACTTGTGGAAGCACAAGGGAGTACAATACCTAGAGAAGGAAAGAAGAAACCAAGGAAGGAAAGTTAATTCTTAGAAGATTTTTTTTTGGACATCTACACCTCCCACGTGTGAGAAAAATAAGGCATCATTTGCAGTAGTAAGACTAAAATTGCAGCTTCCTTAGGAGACCAAAATTAGATGTGAAAAAGACTAAGTTTGCAAGATGAATAGTCAAGAAAAATAAGGCTATCCAAATGATAAGAAAGGGAAGAAAAATTCGTCATTACTATCCCACATGTGCCATCTAAGCTTTCTTTTGTATAAGTCAAAGTTGTAGAAGAAACTGCTAGGGTTGGCGTTGTTGAAGAAGTTGCTGGGGTCAAAGTTGTAGAATTTACTAGGGTTGAAGTTTCTAGAGAAAATAAATTTCATCAAGGAGGAAGGATTGACTTGGTCTTGGAGGGTACTTTGACAAGGGTCCAAGGTATTAGACTTCATCACTTGAAGGTCTATAGGAAGAGAAGATTTTTTGTGGTTTTTCCGCTCAATAGGAGAGGTTTTGGTGTTGGATGATAATCTATATCTTTTGTCCTATTATCGCATTGATCTTCATTGTTTAGTATTTGTTTGATGATAGAGAACACTAATATAATAAAATGAAATAAGAATCTAATTAACTTAAAAAAATACATCATAAGCAGTTATCAAAGGAAGATGAATCGCCTAATCTGGTCGCCCCTTGATTTTTCAACATGGTATCAGAGCTAACTTGACAAGTCAAGAAAAGGTAGCCTGAAGAAATGATCTAAGGAGCATCAAAATGAGCATCAAGGAGGACTGCCCATTTTTTTATAGGGATCATACCATCTAGATGCAACAACAATAAGAAGAACTCAAAGACTCTACTTTCAAGAAGGAACATACCTCCATTCAAAGAAAGAAGGACTGAACATTTAAAGAATATTGAAGTCTCCATATTCCTCACCTCTACATTCCAAGTAAGAAAGAAGAAGCATTGCCAAAGACATCAAGGTGATATCACTCACATTGATGAAAGGATCACATCTCTAATATATATATTTGAAGAAAGGAATCTCTAGAAGAAGAAGTATTTCCATCATCAAAGGAGAAATCATCTTCAAATATCATCAAAATCAAGAAAGGAATCAATTCGAAGATATCATCATCAAATAAGCATCTTCACTTGACAAGTAAGTACCTTTATATCTATGTTTGAATCTATTATCAAAATTACTATATTTTGCAAATGAGAACAACAAACTGGTTGGGTCATCAAATTTCCTTGCATGGAGGAAGAGGATAGACTTGATCCTCATAGAGAATGGAGTTATTGGAAATGTTAAGGGTTCAATCACCAAACCATCAGAATAGATCTATCGAAATATATTAAAGGGGAAATAAGGGCTCAAAGAATAATAATAGAATAAATCAAGGATTCCCTTATCCCTTATGTAGTAAAGTTGGAGAATTCAAAAGAAATATATGATAAACTAGTAGAACTGTTCTCCATAAGCACTGCAGGAGAAGTTATATCTTTGAGAACCGATTTATACAAGATGAAGGTATCAAAGGAAGAAGGGATAACCTCATACCTTATGAGTGTATCACAAATAAGATACCAACTACTAGAGTTAGGGGAAATAATGTCCGACAAATAAATGACCATTGTTGTGCTCAATGCACCACCTGATGAATGGGGAAACTTTGTATCAAACATATATGGAAAGAAGGAATCCACTCCATTCAGTGAACTTTGGTCATTCTATAATATCGAAGAAACTAGGTTAAAAACAAAACTGATGTGAGATCAAATGAAAAATTTCAAGCATTTGCGTCCATGGCTAGGAGAAAAGGAAAGTTTAGAAAGTTTGGTCCTCATAAAAAGAAGAAGATCAATATGCCAAAGATCAAATGTTATGGCTGTGAGGAATATGGGCATTTCAAGAGATATTCTCCTAAACTAAATAAGGACAATTAGAAGAGAAGGAAAATAAATTAAGCCCGTGTCACCGATGAAGTGGAAGAACTTGAAAATAAGAAATCAATGAAGGAGGAAGTTGAAGATCTCTACTGTGAATGAGATAATCTCCTTCACTTAGTTATTTTTAGTTTTAGAAATCATGATAGGAAGCATCACCAACATCAAGATGAATTGGAATTGAAATAGAGATGACATTGTCATAGAATCTTGAAAGGATAGTTGAAATAGAGGTCTACATGATTGTAACAATCATCATGATAGAAAGAAAGTAACTCATGGCATCTCCATTAGAAGCATACAAGGATAACCATAACATTATTACATATGGTTGAAAGATAGTCATCTAGCATGATAAAGATAGAGATAGGTCATCATACATCATAATTATTATAAAGGAGCATTTGCATAATGAGGATCATCAAGATCCTCCACTAGAATATTTATAAGAAGGTTCACCTTTACTTGAAAGAAGAGAGTGTCTCGTTGATAGTCTACATTCCATCTTGTGTGGGATCCATTGTTTATAAGCATGATGGTAAGGTGACAAAGGAGCGCAACATGTCAAGATGGTTGAAGTACTTTCAAGTAAGGAAAGGAAGTTTCTAAAGGAAGTCTAGATGAACAAAAGGAAAAGAGAGGTATGTATATTTTTGATAAATTAAGTCATGTCATCATATAGTTGTAGATAGCATGATTTAATTCTCTATCTCATGATCATGATCAAGGAAGAAGGATCTCTTCGTTTAGAAATATGCATGAAGGAATATTCCTTGAAATAGTTCACATATTGATAATATAAAATCAACATAATATGACCTCATATGGAATATGAGGTGGTTGACAATGATCAAAGAACTATGTATAGAAATTCCTGGGGAAGCAATATGTGAAGAAAAGAAGAAGGGTTCGTGAAAGTTGCAACTATGGTCTTGTAAGATAAGATATGTGATCAACATCTGATAATTAAAATGATGAGATATGACATATACATGAAAGAAGAAGGTATGAAGACCTTGATAAGTGTATTGGAAAAGAAAAAAACTTGGTTATATATGTCTTGGAGATGGATTCATACATGTGCAAGATGTTGATGTTGCTAGAAGCATATGTCATGACAAAAGGCCATCATAAAAAGGTAACTTTGATTTGATGTTCATTTTTATTTTTGAAAACATCTAGTTGGATTGAAACATGGCTACCGAGAGAGAGTTGTAGATGTCACCTACAACTAGCACTCATCAGATTGGATAAGAAGATCGTAAAAGAAGCATGACTTGGAAAAGCTAGTTGTACAAAGGAAAGGCCATATGTGGACTAGAAGATCACTTTTTTTATGAAAAGTATGACCTGACTATTGGTTCAACCCTATGGTTCATTGAAGGAAAGTGATGGAGAATATGGTCAATTCCCTACAAGAATATGAAGTATCCATGATGAAGAAATTAAAGTTCATGACATCTAAAGGAGGAGCCCTACAAGCATATGATAGTATCATGATCTCCAACAAATATCAAAGTGTTTTTGTTGGAAACAATTCCTTGGTTAAGAGGGAGCTTGAGTATATTACTTTATAGGAATGAGTATATCCTCCCTAGTTTATAGGGAGAGATAGACACATAATTCATGCCTTCATGTTATGAAGAAAGGATAGAGGATTGGGTAATCATCTGAGATTGATTCTGATACTCTTTGAGGATGTGGTAGGGGATCCAATAGAAAGAGTAGTTGGAGAGGAAATTCCTTGAGGATGTCTTATTCCAAGATAGGGATTTTCCTAAATGGACATACCCTTTGAACACTCGATTGGGGTATGTGCCTTGAGAGACAATAATGATGGTGTCTATTAGTCATTGGTCTTGCGAACATTGTGCTTTGATCTTCTTGAGAGATAAAGTTGTTAGTCAAGGCCTTGCTATGTGACAATGTTGGTTGGTATAATGAGATGCTCTAGTATAAGATGATAAGATATATTATGAGATTCCTTACCAATATCACTCTTCTTATGAGAATTATTCAATTTGAGAATGCCCAAGAACCTTGTATGAATGCCTCCCTAATTAAGAGGGCATGTTAAAATATGTAACTAGGTTCGGTCTTCAAAATGACATATTGTAATCATGATTTTATGTATTTGATATAAAGAGAAAAATAAAAGTATTATTGTCATTCTTGAGGCACGGGTTTCATGCTCAAGTTTATTTGATTATAGGTCAAGCACCCATTGAGTGCTTCTAGGGCTTTCCTTTGAGTCAACAAGTCATAAGAGTCATTTTCATGTATGGAAGACCCTTTTGGTCATGTTACATCTTGTAAAGAAAATTTATGTAAAGTCAAAGGTGTCAAATAGACCCTCCAAGACCTTGTTATCATTAAAAGAACTAGTTGGCCTCTGTGAGTGGACAAGTCAGCCTACAAGTAGCAACTTGACCTAGACAGAGACCTATATTATATAAATATCACGACCTCGTTTGGGAGGGAAGACAAGCAACTTGCGGAAGCACAAGAAGAGAGTAGAATACCTAGAAAAGAAAAGGAGAAACCAAGGAAATCAAAGTCTTAGAAGATTATTTTTGGGCCATATAGACCTCACATATGCAAGAAAACTAGGGCATCAATTGTAGCAGTAAGACCAAAATCACAGCTTCCTTACGAGACCAAAATCAGATGTGAAAAAGATTAAGTTTGCTAGCCGAACAGTCAAGAAGAAGAAGATTACACAAGAGAAGAAGGAAATGAAGAAAAATTCATCATTACTATCCCACATGTGCCATCTAGGGTTTTTGTTATATAATTCAAAGTTGCAGAAGAAGATGTTGGGGGTCGAAGTTGTTGGAGAAGCTACTCGGGTCGAAGTTGCAGACGTTGTTGGGGTCAAAGATGCTAGAGAGAATAAAGTTCATCAAGGAGGAAGGATTGAATTGGTCTAGGAGGGGACTTTGACAAGGTTTGTAGGTCTTAGAATTCATCACTTGAAGTTCTATAAGAAGAGAATAATTCTTGTGGGTTTTCCTCTCAAGAGGATAGGTTTTGGCCATGGCTTATAGCACATATCTTGTGTCCTATTGTCTCATTGAGCTTCATTGTTCAGTAGTTGTTTGATGATAGAGAACACTAATAATAATCAAGTGAAATAAGAAGCTAATCAAGTTAAGTAAAAGTACATCACAAGCAGTTATCAAAGGAAGATAAATCACCTAATCTAGCTACCCCTTGATTTCTCAACACATACCACCCATTGCTACAACTACTAATTATTTGTTGGATACTTGTTCATCAATAAATTTGAGTTTATCTCTTATTTGAGATATTCTTATGAGGTATTATGCCACAATATTATTCACATACATCTTATCATCACGAAGTTGACTCCTTAGACTTATGGATTTGTTGATGTTGTGGATGGTATATAATCCAATAAAAGAAACATACATTTTCTTTGAGGATTTATGATCAACAATATAAGCAACCAAATGATCTCTAATAGATTCCACAATGATGTTCATGCCCAAGATGTCATCTTCTAGAAACTTGTCTTTTCTTGCTTGATCAAATGGTTTAGTGACTTTTCTCAATATAATACCCAAGAGCTTATGCCTTGCAAGGACAATGTCGATTCTAGTCTTCCATGCTCTAAACTTTGTAGCTCCTTCAAGCTTGTTTTATATCTTCGTGAAGTAATTTGTGATGAATATGACCAATCGAGACAAAATGATGTAGGATCCAAAAGCTCTTCAAGGTGATCTCAATTCTCTTTAAGGTGATCTCAATGCTCTTCAAGGCTCTTTTCCCTCACCAAAGCTCTAATACCATGTTGATTTTCTAGTGCAAACAAGACTAGTATATTTTTTCAAACTGATAACTACCTCTAATGATACAATTCAACTTTTAGAGCATTCCAATCATTAAGAAATTATACTTGAAACTTTTCAACCATTAACTTCAATATAACAATTATAGAGATCACATAAAATAATAAAGCAAGAGACACCAAAATTTCTTGGGACAAAACTCCACAAGGGGGAAAACCTAGTAACCTTTCCTTATGAGAAAGAGTTTAATTTATCAAAATATACATCAGAATACTAGAGTCAAAATACCAATATTTGACCTCAATATTTTCTAAGTGAAAACCAGTCAAAGGATAGACAAAAAGTCAACACTGGTCCACAATCAAGGTTTGCATAAGAGGGCCGAATTTCAGTTTGAGGCTTCTGGTCAAATTACAGAAGTTGACCTATGGTCAACTCTTGGTCAACGACCTAGAACATGAGTAGACCTTTGGTTAACCACAATTAATGAACCATAGAAACTTTGACCTTCAAACCTTAGCCAAAACTTGGTAGAATCAGAAAGAAACAAATCAAGTGAATGCTAGTCAAACAAAGGTAAAACTTCAGTCAATGCAGGACTTCTTCTTCTTCTTTTTCTCCTTGCATGTGTGAAGAAATATTCTTGTTTTGGTTAAATGAGATGTGATGGATGGATGCCAAATGAGGTCATATATATATATGTGCTAGGAGGTGGGTTTTTGACCTTGGGATCAAATTCCTTTAAGTGTTGAGGTCGACTTGTCCATTTGAGGCTGACTTTGACAATTTGAAAATACATAATTTCTCCTTTGTTTTTCCCAATGAAAACACTGATTGAAGCTACCAATTTTCAACAAAATGACAACCTTTCCCAACTCACACCAGTGAGACGTCCAATTATTTTGGAAATCTCAACATATTGAAGGAGAGCGTCCATTTTTCACCCCACAAAGTAAATTCTCAGGACCAAATGAATGTCCTAGCATGTCTTCGCTTGGGGTGACATCAATACTTTTCACATCACCCTCACAATTCATAGTACAAGTGGATACATGATGAACTGAGCTTGTTAGATGGCCTTCAACATTTGTCTCACCATGTCTGTTTTGTGTCATGCCTGCAAGGAGTAACCATTGTGTATGCATGCATTGAGAGTGGATCTCATACAACCTGCCTTAGGATTGATCCATCCATATCAAGGTTGTTTTTAGTGCAATTTAAAATAATTTATTAATAAATCATTTTTCAAATAATAATCTGGGAGCTAATTTTAAGGTTTTTTTTTTTTGTGATGGTACTAGTTATCGAGGCTACAATTATAATTAATCTATAATTTTAATGCAAACAAAATGTTGATGTTACTAATAACATCAATTTTTAATATTTTAACTAGTTTAACAAAATCAATGTTATTAATAACACTTCTTAATTCAAAACAAGATGGGTTGCACGACAGATAGTCCCTGCTAGCTGCCTTAAGCGAGAAGAGAAGGGAGCGCGTGGTTGAGGGAGAAGCTAGTGAAGAAAACATGGTGATCGTTGGCAGGGAAGGCCATCCACTTGCTCATCTCAAAAAAATTGCATATAAATAATCTTGGAGTACACAACAAGGTCAAAGATAAAATCATATAGTTAATTATGCAGAAAAGAGTGTTCTTTCTTAGAATAAAAAAATCAAACAATAAGTCCCTCCTATATTAGTAACAAGCTAGAAAATATATATATATATGCATTCAAGAATTCAAATGCTATTACAAATTTCCCTTGGAACTCTTGGGTTGAGTATGAATTTGGTTTGTATCTATCCTCATCATGCTTTCAGTTAGATTGCTAAGCACTAGAAGTTGACATGCGAGAAGAGGGAGATCATTCAAGAATTTGTATTGGAATATTGAAGTGCCAATACAACATATTTTTTCTACATGGTTCTATATAGTTTTTTACAAAAGATGTTTCAAGATAAACTTTAAATGCATAGGCGTATGTTAAATTTTAATCAATGCACCCGCTTTTGACCATGTACCAAACAATTGGGTTTACATTTTGATGTGTATGGAGGTATAGATGAATATAAAGGGATCCATCCAAGAATTGATGGGAGAGATGAATCTGGTAGATAAAATATCATAAATCGTACAACTGTAAACTAAACATACAACATATCAAAATTTCAATCAATCATCAAGCAAGAGTAAAGAGAAGTTGCATGGAGGCCCTAAAAAGCATTCACATCATTTCATCTGGATGAAGATCAGTGCAGGAAAAAGAAACATTATCCTGAGTAAGTTGTGTTGTATATATAATTTGGTGGCAGAGAAGAAATCAAAGATGACCACAACCATATAGTGAGAAAAGACAGAGCCAAGCAAGGCACACAAATAGGATACCAGTTTTGCTTGTGAAAAAAATATCATGCATGCAATTGCTGAAACTTTGACATTATATTCATTACCAATTTCATAGAACAGTTCATTGACATTATGCATTGTCTTTGCTACAGTTTTCATGAGAAATATACCATTTTCCTTTGCATATGTTTCGACTTCTTGAAAAATAAACAGAATTAGGAACAAGCAAAATTTATCGAAAAACATGTTAACAATACATTCAATATACCTCTAAAGCAACCCTGAAATATGAATACACAGTATGTATTATCAGCGTTGTTGAAATTGTATTCGTGGACCAAGAAATATGTACTTCAAGAGTAAAATCCTACATCTACTAATCTGAAGACTGAAACTATATATATGGTGTTGCAGACTTCACAATTTTATACAACAGATATTTGATATATACATCTAATCATAGTTTCTAAATGACAGAGTGTCAACCAAATATAATGCAAGCCAGACATACTGCACTGCTCATAAAGCTGATTTTGTTGTTCACATCTCCAAAAGAGAGTAGAATAATTGGAATCGTACCGTAGGGAATAAATCTTGTGAAATAGATAGGGTTAAAATAAAATATTGCTATTTTAGTGTTGCATTACTAACTAGTCTAGCATAAACAAAATCCTGGAACATCAAGAAGAATTTTTAGAATTTCAATCCCTTAACTGTTTAATAACTGAGAAAATAGAAATACAAACTCCAACTATTTGCCAAAATTGATAATGCTAAATACAAAACAACACACTTGCTCATTTTAAAGCAATTACAAGTCTGTAAATATCGAAGATATCCCGACATGACTAGTGTTGCACCTTCATTCACTATTCCCTCATCACACAAAAATATCTGCGTTCTGCTACACAAATTTCCTAGTGCACCTTCTATACCACAACAAATTGCAATAAACGCTACACAGAAACCTAGCGCTCGAATTGGATATGCCCATCATTGTTGCACCAATGATAACTCCACTTTTCGTTACTACTCTCTGCACCATAATCAACTATGAATGGCTCTGTAGAGTGTGCTCTCTACTTAAGAGAACTAATTCCAAGAAAAAATAAGTCTACAACTATCTGAGACATTGTTACCATACAATCAAGTCATACTTGCCAAGGCAGGTGACTAATGGATACTCGACAATGTTGAGAAAATGGGAATAAAAAGAAATTATAATTTTTTATGCAAGAAAGAGAAATCAGGAAAATGACTATTGAGTCGAGATACTTTACAGAGTCCATGAGTATTAGCCAATAGTCATGAGAACCATAGTATTGACCACCAAATCCTCTATCAAAACAAGTATGGAAAGTATAGAGCTGACTACTCAGCCAAATGCCATAATCATAATAGTATGGTAACAATGGTAATTAGATGAAAGGTACAATTCAATGCACATGGCATACATGCAGGGTCTAAAGATTTTCCTTGCCTACTTGGTAAGCTCATAGTCATGAGGTTGCCATCTCAATTTCATATACTCCATATCAATCCTTTCATTGTCTTGACAATTAAAGGCTTCATCAACATAAGGACAGGAATACACTTACCTTCTAAATCTCAACTTATACAGAGTCACAGCAAAGGACCGACTGCCCACGGTCTTCCTAGTTTTCACTTTCTAATTACCAAGACCTTGAATATCTTATATATTACTCTCTTCCTTATTAATTGAATACCATTGATAAGCAAAACAAAGGAGGAGGCTAGGAACCTAACTAAACTCTCTTTGAATACTATAGGGATTGTAATAAGCATTCGGGTAATCAGAGTATCCACTTGGAGGGATTATTTACCAATCTCCAATACTTGTAACCTAACCTTAAACTATACCTATTGTGCAGGCCACTATCTCACCGTGGACCTAAAGAAGAACCACATGAACTACCTGATCGCATGGTTCTTTACCTATACTAGGGCTATGTCAAGGATTCCTACTACTATAATGGTCATCGAGAGGAGGTTTCAAAGTATTCTTCGTGACAACCGAACCGCCAGATATTAATAAGAGAGTGTTGAACCATCCAAATTTAGATTTTGATGATGCAGAACCAACAAAGGCTTCAATGCAAGAAACAAAGCAATAAGCCATCAGAACATTCTCATATGAATAAAAAAGCCATCAGAACATGTGAATGGTAGAAATAAATCAAAAAACCAAGATAGATATATAATAGCTATGGGAGTTGGCAGCTTGAACAAAATGTAATAAATCTACCTCTATATTTGTCTCTCATTGATTTATCCCTACTTCCACACATGATTATATAAGGATATATTTTCTACAAAAGAATTACTAAATGATTTATTGGAAAATGGTCAAAAAATATTTCACTTGGACCTACCAGACAACCATTCTTGCCGAGTTTGTTTATCCATAGTTTTTGGTCTTATGGATCTATATATGATTATCGATCTGGTGATCTAGAAATAGGTGCACTGAGTTAGGGCTTTACTATATGACCTGGAACTTCCCTTTCTTATGATAAAACTGTCTCTGCTACTGGTGTTGTAGGGTATGGTTATGTAGGATATACTTCGATTGGTGCTCAATTTTTCCTCATTTTTGGTGCATTCAAAACTGTTGATATCCGCTAATTTGCTTGGCTTCAATCTTTCTTCTTCTCTTGGAACCTTGACAACCGTTATGCTCAGTTGTGCACTTCCATCAGTCTTCTCCTCTACATAAGATGAAAGCAAGTTTTCCTCGCAATGTTTAGCATGGTTCACAGTAATTTCAAAGGCCAGTTGAGTAGATAGGGGCTCACCATACCTGCTTTCATTCACTTTGTTCTTGATGATTCCATCTTTATGAACAATGCTTATATTTAGATCATCAGATGTAGCATCCAGATAAACTTTACTCTGGAGTTCAAACCTAATGTTCTCACCTTAAGATTTCTAGGGCTTTCAAAAATGGAAGTTAAAGAGGGGAAATAAAACCAAAGTTCCTTGTGGGATTCCGAATTAGGGTTCACTACATGTTCTTCTTTCCCAATAAAGAGACAGATGAATAGAAAAAGGAAAAGAAAGGCCCTGTTGGCAATAAAACAATTATCTTATTATTAAAATCAACCTCTAACAATAGGACATGTTTGCAACAACTATCAAAATGGAAATATAAATCAAGTAGGGTAAATAATAATAGAGATCACAATTTATGGGACCTCATTACATAATAGCTAGATAGGAAAGTAATATCATAGATGACAGGGTTTGATGTTTTCAGCTTTAGAACAAGATGCAAAATTTGAAAGACCACTTCAAAATGTCAATTTGAAATATAGATGGAAGCTTCATGACAATAAATTCTTTGTGAAATTGATGCTAATTTCTAGTGTCAAAAACTTAAAGTTGAGAACTCAACGCTCATGCAAATGCAATAAGTGAAGAAAAGTCAATGGTTATTTCTGTATTGTCCAACCTTTAGGACAAAAGATTTACTTGAAGCATCAATTCCTCGAATGATTTGATCCTTTCAAATATCTTCTCCTCCAAAACTTTCTTGACGCCTTCAGCTACACAAACAAAGATCAAACAATTTGTTGTGATTTAGACTAATTTTGAGCAGAGAACAAGCTAATCAAGGTGAACAAAGACTCGAAGTAGTCAATGGCATCCTCCATGTCTTGCATGGTTGTTTTGGGGAATATAGTAGTAAGGCGCATGACCTTCTTGTGGGGTCCATATGGCGCATGAAGTTCATAGTTTATAATTTTGGTTCTATATAGAGCTTTTGTCACTTACAATGTCTGCATGGCTTACATGTGCCTCACTATGAATTCCCTGGGACTATGCCGATGAGGGACTTGCATCGCTCATGTGCACATAATTACATGAATTGGCAACCCCAAGGGTTAGCTATCAGCTAAGTCCTACAAAGAGAGGCTTGTAACATGTAAACTTATGCCATCATCACCAAGTCCACCGAATTCCATTTACCATAAGCCAAGCCCATGAAGCATACTGCTAATATTACCACCATACAGAAGCCTATAGTTCATCAGGTAGTGGGCATTCTAGTTGTAGGGACTGATTGATCGACAGGGGGCAACATGTACGATTATGATGATCTCGAGTTTGAAGAATCTGACATGTTTGGTAGCTGTGCAGGGTTGGCTACAGTCGCTGGTTGGGACCTCTGCTGCTTGGAGGCGCTTCACACAACTTCCATTTATACCAGGGTTTCTTGGACAATTGGTTGATGATACAAAGTTTTCTATAACAACAACTATGTATCCATCATTGTATCATCTATAGGTACATGAATAATAGAGGAAGCAATGCTTCAATTTACACTTACAGGTTCTTTGGAAGCAATGCTTCAATTTACACTTACAGGTTCTTTGGAAGCAATGCTTCAATTTACACTTACAGGTTATGTAGAGCTCGTATTCGTAGAGCTTATTTCTAGCACTTCTTTGAGTTCTAGCATTGACTTCTCTTCTTTAGCACTTCTTCTCTGATGCACTGCACTAAGCAGTCGCACTGAGTAGTTACTACAGTGACAATTGTTCTAGCAGTAACAAAAGCTTCTAGGAAATCCATGTTTCCAGCCTATTCGAGTGTCCAAGCCAAGCAGTTAAGTAGCCAAGTAGCCAGCGAAGTCAAGTAGCCAAGAAAGGCAAACCTCATGTGATATGTAACCCTATAGCGTTGAGGAAATGACTTCTTGAGAAATACAAAAGCCCCATGTCATGGTAGAATCCCCATCTGCTAGCAATTTACCACTAACAACACATACTTTGGAGAAATAAGGAATTTGTTCCAATTTTTTATGCCTACCTGGTGATTGATTCTGGTGATGAACACTAAAGGTTAGAAATTGGACTAGCTGGACTCGGTTTGTTGCTATCCAAAACACTGGGTTGGGGTTTTAAGCCACTCTATTGCTAAATTGAGAAGCAAACTTCCTATTTTTGAAGGTCATCTCACCCGGGAAAATGACAAGCTGTCTCAGATATGGGTAAGTGCATCCCTGTGCAATGAAGGAATTTTTATTACTCAGGGAATAGCAGGAATTTACAGGATAAGTTCCTCAGAAAGAACACCAAAGGACACCACTCACAAACATATCATAGATCAATACATTAGTATTCTTGATGTGGTTAAAACCCTCAAAGAAGGAAACAGTCCACGGCCTGAGCCAACGTGGCTACTTCAGGAAATTTATTAATAAAAGAAAGAAAATTTACATAAGCTTCTCTCATGAATGATCACCCTACAAATGACCTTCCATGCTCTTTAAAAAGAGATCATGGACCAATCAGGTGTTAAGACATGAATCAAGTTTCGGTAATATCGAGGAGAGAATGAACCGTTAGATCACTACATATCATGACCGTCAGATTGTAAGTTACAAAAGTACATAGTAAAGAAACACACTTTACCTAACTCTTCACTAGACCAAGTTATACTTAACTATTTCCTATGTGTCAGAATATCCTAACATCCCCCCTTAAGAACAACTTGGGATAAAATTGAAGGATGTACAAATATGACACAATAGGAGAAGGAAGGAGGCATTAGAACCTATCCCCCTTTAATGACAACTTCTTGAACTCCAACCATAAATCGAAGTTTAGTAAACTTTGCCTCTGTGAGAGCCTTTGTAAAGATGTCTACAACTTGATCATCGATTGAACAATATTGCACTTCAAGAACATGGTCATGAATGAGCTTTCTGATGAAATGCATTTGTATTTCAATGTGTTTGTTGCGCTGATGTTGGACTGGATCTTTGCATATTTGAATGACACTTTGATTATCACACCAAAGTTTAGTCGGATACTGCTGTTGAAAGCCAAACTCTGACAGGATCTAACGAAGCCACGGGGCTTCCTTACTAGCTTCTACAATGCCACAATACTCTGCTTCTGTTGAAGAAAGAGAAATGGCACTTTGTTTCTTGCAAGCCCATGTAATAGGTCCAGAACCAAGAGTGAAGACATAACTTGCAGTAGACTTTTGATCATCAGGGTCACCAGCCCAATCAGAATTAGTGAAACCAACCAATTTAGGAGATGCTTCTACACTGTAATGAATCCAAAACTGAATTGTACCTCGAACATAACGAAGTACTCTTTTAACTGCTTTCCAATGACTTTCATGTGGGTTTTGCATAAACCGAGCAATAAGGCCATCAATAAAGGAAAGGTCAAGACGAGTATGGGTCAGATACAAAAGTTTTCCTACAAGCTGATGGTATAAGGTAGCATCAACTTCAGGGGAAGTACAAGTCACTGAAAGTTTGGCTCCAGACTGAAAGGGAGAAGGGGTTGGCTTACAATCTTCCATGTGAAAGAGGCGTAGAAGATCATAGGCATACTTGGACTGGGAAAGGGAAATACCTTCCTTGGATTGCAAGACTTAAAGACCAAGAAAATAATGCAAGTGTCCTAATTCTGTCATTTCAAACTGCTTTTTAAGGCTAGACTTCACATGGGTTATAAGGTTGGGATCACCACCAGTAAGGATAAGATCATCAACATAAAGAACAAGAATGATAAGAGACTTACCCACTTTCTTGGTGTAAACAATATTGTCAGAATGACACCTAGAAAAGCCAATAAATAAAAGAAAGTTATCCATTTTGGCATACCAAGCCTGAGGGGCTTGCTTGAGACCATAAAGGGATTTCTTAAGTCGACATACAAGGCTAGAGTCTGGTTGTATAAAGCCAGGAGGTTGTTCCATATAGATTTCTTCATGCAAGTCCCCATGTAAAAGGCATATTTAACATCCATCTGATGGACTTCCCATTTGAAGGAGGCAGCAAGGGAAAGAACAAGGTGGATAGAGTTCATTTTGGCAACAGGGGAGAAGGTTTTAGTATAGTCAATGCCTTCAACTTGTGAAAACCCCTTAGCAACAAGACGAGCTTTATGTTTATCAACTTTTCCATCTTGTTCCTCCTCCAAAGGTGCGAAAACTTGTCAACATTTTCCATGTATTGTAAGAAAACTAACATTGCAAGAAAATCAACATTTTCTAGGAAGAACTACATTTTCGTGAATCATAAAAGAATGGTCATTTGGGAGAAATACACACATCCTCTGTAGTGTAGTTGAGTAGCCCAGTAACCAAGCCAAGGGTTTCAGTTCCAGGGAAGCAAAATAATACTGGAGCAGTCGAACATCTAGATCTTACACCACCACTGCCGCCATCGCATCTAGATCTTAGGCCACTGCCACCGCAAAGCATCTGCATGCATCCACCACTTGTAATTCAACGGCTCCACTGCAACAACCTACAACCATAGCAAAAACAAAACTTTGGCACCTTAATAATATATAACATTTAATAACCCAAACTAATGCTAACATTACTTCGCCACTCCAAAAAAATTTCTAAAAATGAACTAACTAACTAAAATATAATATATAAATAATATTCTTCTCCAAAAAATTCTATGAACTAATTAACTAAAAAAATAATATATAAAATAATATATTAGATACTATTCTTATCTCTCGAGAAAAAGACCAATATAATAATTTGAAATAAAATGAGAAAAATAAATCTCAAAACGATCAAATATAAGGAAAAATATTCATAAAAATTAAATACAAATATCAAATATATCAAACTAATTACTATAGTCCGATACCAAATAACAAGTACCAATAAAAATAACCATTAAATACAACCTCAAAAAATAAGAGCTAGAAAAATTCTCATTAAATTAATATGTTGTTTACACTCTATAGATGGGAATTTCAAATTAAAAAATAAAATAAAGTATGTGTACCTTTATCTACAAATTCTAGTAATTTCAAATTTATCAATAAATTCTAGTAATTAAATTTTTGAAGGGAAGGAATCCCTAAATAATATTTTAGTTTTATAAAATAAATTATTGTAAATTATCATATATTTTATGAACCAATGATTTTTTTTCTCGCTCCTACTTTTATTGTTAATGTCTATTATTATTTTCTGTTTACGTCCATTGGTCAGCGATGTTTGGCGGGAAGTTGATCATGTGGTGGGGCACCGACTATATCGCGGGAATATTTTGTCTCCACAATTTTTATCTGGATTGCGCGTTCGACGGTCCAACAAAGTCGTCGACGGTGCGCGCCAGTTGATGTGGAGTTAAGATAGGGTTAGGTCGATATTAGTTTAATATCGCTGTTATGCTTTCTGCGCTGTGGGAATAATAAGTCATTTGGATGGACATATGAAAAAATAATAATCAATAATATATAATGGGATCTTCAAATATTATCTTCTCGAGTCCTATCTACATCATGATAGTTATGTTGCGTGTAAGCATAATAATAATAAAATGTCTCTCCAATAGGTTTAATCTCTACTTGTGAATAAGCTCTGTTTGTTAAGTAAGATACTTGTTAAACGATGATAGGTAGGTAGTGTGTGAGCATAATAATAAATATAAATGGTAGAATCTTCTCTATAGATATGTTGAACAAGTAATAAGTATATATCGTATATTAATAGATTTATAAGTAGGTATATATTTTAGAAGAAATTTAAAAATAAATGTAGAATATATATCTTAATAAATTTGATATTTGTTAATAAAAAAATTAATTATGGTTTTTAAATTAATAAACTTTTATATAAATATTACTACATGTAAACAATATCTTAGATGTGGATGATAGGACTTAGCTAGCATACCATGAGGGTTGTGTCTTTCTTTCTCTTAAATTAGTGAGTAATAAAGTACAAGTAGATAAATTGAATATAGAGCAATATGTGAGTGGAAAGTCATGAGGTAAAAGGGCCAAACTCTGCACCCAAGAACCCTTGGAGCAATGCCCTGCACAACCAACAAACCAACTTGCAAAGAGAATGTAAAGCTTCTCAAACCCAATCCTTGTAAGGAAGAGGCCAAGAATGAGCATGACGGATAAAATACACATGGGAATATATTAACCAAAGAGTTATGAATTCTCTCAATAGTGCAATAATGAACCATAATGCTAGACTTCAAGAAACTTCCCATATTCCATCGCCAACCCATCAAATATCTGGCCACATGCAAGTAGTGATGAGCCTTCCTCTTGTCCCCATTGCATATTTAATGAACTTGGTACCTTAATCACCATCCATGTTACAAGCATGAGGTACAGTGGTGGGCATGTTGCACAACATTAATCCTTTGAGACTATGGTCATCTTGTAACCTACTCCTCCATTCGCCTCCCTCATCACTCCATTTAAGGTTGAGGAGTATAATTCTAGTAGGGCTTGGCACTTTTCATTTAATGGATACTTAGGAGTGTGTTCCTAGGGCTTATAAAGGTAAAAGTTTGAACTAGAGAAATCATCATTAGTGAGCCGATCCATGACTTTGTTCCCCTTTCCATGGATATGGGATATAAGAACCACAAGGATTTTGGGTAGAAGGGTATCAATTAAGGATAATAAATTTTCTAATTTCCAACTTTGAGATACCTTTCCAAGACTTGAGGCATTAAGTAGTTTCTTGATCTTCACTACCACCAACCAGGAATCTCTTTCAATTATGAGCTTAAAGAAATTCTGGTAAATGGGCTACTCGAGACCGACCTTGAGTGAAAACAAATCAATTGCATTATCGTTGTTGATTCCCATTGGACCAACATAAGGAAAAACACTTGACCTAGATCATTTCGAAACAATCCCCCAAAATTGGCAGTTCATGGATTCTCCTTGGATGCCCCATCAAAATTTAGTTTGATGAAACCGTCTCAGGGGGAACCAGACATCTAGAGAGACTGTTATAGGTGCCACTAAATGATTTAGAGTTACTCGTGGACTTGGGATGAGATGAAAATGCTAGAGGATGGTCTAATCCAAGGGAGAAACCTTCTGTTCCTCTAGAAAACAAGGATTAGGGAGGACGTTTTCATGACTTCCTTTGAAAATTTTAGTCCAGATGGAATCTACAAGAGAGCTTAGGTTTTGCAAGATCTACAGATTGTGTTCTCTCCAAATGTCCCATAAGAGAAAACCAGGGAGGGGAACCTAAACTCTATTAACCACAATATTATAAAAGGTGGACAATCTCAAGTTTATAATGGAGTCCAAAACATTGTTCCTAATCCAATCCACTTACCTACAGACAAGAGGAGCCTGATCCCAAGCATACTCAGAGAAGGGGTATTCACTGAAGAGATGATTTGCATCTTCAAGGATGGAATGACACAAATGAGAATTATGGAGAGTTCTCATCAAGTTGGTAACTTTGTGTTGCACTTCATGGATGGGAACTGATGCAAGAGCATTAGATTGAGCTCGTGATGAAGAGATGAAGTAGGGCTTGACAATGTGGTGGACTGGCCACATGTTGAGCTGGAAACTCAATTTTTTTACCCTTGTTGAAATATTATATACCTAATGTAAATACATAATTCGAATAAGTCGTAGAGTCTAGCAATGTAAAAGTCATATATGTTGTAATGGATAGGCCACATGGTTGTATTTTCGACTTCCCTCATTTGGAGAGAAGAGGAAATGAAGCACTCATTGAGGTATGTGAATAAAAGAGGCATTGAATGGGAGGATGGGGAGCTCTTCTCCTGCCTCCACGTATGTAAGTTCGAAATCAAAAATAGGAAGTTGCATTTGTGAGTTTTCATAAAGTCTGTGTTTTATTTTCTTAGAGCTTCTAATCGAACAGTGTGTGTGCATTCACTTAAACATTAAAAGAATTTGTTGTGGCCATTATGAAATGCCTTGCAGTTTCGAACTTAGATTCTAGCTGTAATTAAATCGGTGTATTATGCTTGCAATGACATTTCAAACCCTTTTTGTAGTGCCTTTGCGTTTTTTACATACAGAGACATGCCCTTTTAGATTGGAAAGCATAACATGATTGAGCGAGAGTGTAACACTTAATGAGGAGAGATGGGAGGAGAATGTTTCTTTTGAGTTGGGAGTAGAGCTAGATCGTGGAGGACTCGAGTTTGTAGAGGACTAAGTTGATTTTCCTTCCAAGAGACTGAAAACAGAGTTTCTGGAAGTGCTAGAAAAATATTTTGCAACACCTATAGGTTTTAAAAAAGCGCTGGAAAAATATTTTGCAGTGCCTACAACAAATTTTCCTACACTACGTTTGAGAACAATTTTTCCTTTCAGTCTCCTCTTTGCCATCATTTGGGTGTTAGAGCGGGTTTGAGTTAGAGTTGCATTTATGGCGGAGATGCGTTTGAACTTGGTGGTGTTGTCTACGAAAAAGGGAGATGGAAATGAGAGTAAGAAGAGCACGAGGTCAAGGAGGGAGGCTTGTAGCGAATGCAGAATTCCAAGAAGAGATACAAAGGATGCAAGCTCATTTAGAGGCCATGGAGACAAGTAGGTAGCGAGACCCTGAGGCAAGGGATGATAATGGATCAGAGGAAGATGGTACAACAAAAAGAGCAGCACCTGTGGATGAAGCTCTAGAATTTAAACTGTTGAGGTCAGTGTTAAGCTCAAGTTCAAGAGCAAAACCTAATTTGTCCACCTATGATGGAATTATCGTAGCCAACAATTAGATGGATGAGATTAGTGAAATAGATAAGTATTTTGAATACGAGGAGATTAAAGAAGATAAGTGCATAAAATTGGTTGTAAATAGGTTGAAAGACCATACTTTGTTTTGGTGGGACAATGTGTAGGTTGAAAGGAGAAAACAGGGGAAACCATTAATTAAAAGTTGGGACAGGATGATAGCAAAGATGAAGGGGAAGTTTCTGCCGAAAGACTATTAGCCATTCCTCTATAGACATGTGCATAACCTCAAGAAAAGGTTGTTGACAGTCAGAGAGTATACCGAGGAGTTTTATAGGGTGAATTTGAGGGCAAGTTGTGAAGAAGACACCCCAGAGAAAATAACAAGGTACATCAATGGCTTGAAGTTGGAGATTCAAGATGAAATCAACATGATTTCTTCCAAGATGACAGAAGAAGCATATCAGGTTTCCTTGAAGGCATAAGAGAAGATAAAGAGGAAGAAAAATTCAAGCAGAGGCCCCAGTTTTGCTAGAGGAAAAGGATAGACAAACTAAAGAGGGAAGGCTCCAACTCAAAATAATGATGCAAGTAACCTAAGATAACAAGGACAACAAGAGAGAGAAGGTGACTCTAGAGGAGGAAGACATTACTAGAGAGGTAGAGGTAGGGGAAGAGGCAGAGAGATTGTCTATCAGTGCTATAAATGTGGGCAGCTAGGTCACATATATTTTGAGTGTCCTGGGAATGAAAAGGGAGGACATAGAAATGCATATGTAGCTTAGCCAGAAGCAACATAAGCACAAACCCATGTGGTAGAAAATGCAACAGAGGTGTGAGAAGATTTAATGATGAGTAAGGTATCGTTGAAACCAGCCAAGGATACTACTGAACCAGCACCGAGGAGAGCCTTGTTTAGGACTATCTACAAGGTCAGAGGAAAATGCTGCAAATTAGTGATTGATAGTGGAAGCATTAACAATCTAGTTACCACAGAGATGGTGGAAAATCTGGGACTGAAAAGGTTGAAGCACCCAACACCATATAAATTGTCATGGTTGTAGAAAGGTCACCAATTTTTGGTGAGTGAGTAGAGCGAAGTGGAGTTTCAGATAGGTCGTTATAAAGATAAGGAAATTTGTGAAATCATGCCAATGGATGTCTTTCACCTTCTTTTGGGATGGCCCTGGTAATTTGATAGGAAAGTGGTGGATGATGGAGAGAGTAACACCTATAAGTTTGAAAAGGATGGTATCAAGCACACTCTTGTACCATTAAAGAAAGAAAGTACAACTGGTACAAATATCTCAAAAGCACTGATGTTGGGAGGAAAGGAATTTTTGCAGCAAATGGAGAAAGAAGAGGTCAAATATGTGGTGGTCTGCAAACAAAAGGTAATACTTATGCACACTGAAATTGTAGATTTACCTGTTGAGATTCAAGAGATGTTGCATGAGTTTAGTGATATCGTGGTAGATGATCTTCCAAGTGAGCTTCCACCTAAGAGTATTATCAACCATCACATAGATATGATAGTAGGAGCACGCCTTCCAAAAAAAATTTCTTACTGAATGACACACAAGGAGAATGAGGATATATGGAAACAATTTCAATGACTATTGGACAAAGGATTGATAAGGAAGAGCTTGATTCCATGCACTTTACTTGTGATGCTTAGCCCAAAGAAAGATGGAGAATGGAGGATGTGCAAAGATTCTAGAGCAACCAACAAGATTACAATTAGATACAAATTTCCATTTCCACAGATGGATGACATGATGTACTATTTGAGTGTGGGAGCCTACTTTTCAAAGGTTGATTTGAAGAGTGGTTATCATCAGATTTGGATTAGAGAAGGGGACGAGTGGAAGAAAGCTTTCAAGACCAATAGTGGACTATTTGAATGGCTAGTCATGCCATTTGGATTGAAAAATGCACCAATTAGCTTCATGTGGTTGATGAATGAGGTCTTGAAGGAGTTCATCAGTAACTTTGTTATTAATTATTTTGATGATATTTTGATCATCTGAACAAAGGAAGAACACCTTAGGCATGTAAGGTATGTTCTAAAAGGTTGCATTAAGAGAAACTGTTGATTAACCTAAAGAAGTGTACTTTAATGAGGTATGAGTTGGTATACTTAGGGTTTTCCATTTCAAAAGATGGGTTGAAAATGGATCCAAAGAAAATAGAGGCAATTGTGAATTGGACTTCACCCAAGAACATTTTCGAAGTTAGGAGTTTTAATGGCTTAGCAAGCTTCTATCGAAATTTCAGTGGTATTTTTTCACCCATTATTGACATAATCAAGAAGGATAGACAATCATTTTATTGGCCAACAAAAACAGAGAAAAAATTCCAACTCTTGAAGAAGTAGATCACTGAGAAACCGACATTGATTCTACTTGACTTCAATCAAATTTTCCAAGTCAAATGTGATGTTAGTGGTACAACCATTGGAGCAATGTTGATTCAAGAAGGCAGACCTGTTGCATATTTTAGCAAGAATTTGAATGACTCCAAGCAAAAATACTCCTCTTATGAAAAGGAATTCTATGGAGTGGTTCAAGAATTGAAGCATTGGAGACACTATTTGATGCCCATGGAGCTTGTTTTGTTCTCTGGTAATTCTACATTTACAATATATAATGCAACAAAACAAGTTGAACCATAAGCATGCCAAGTGGGTGGAATTCTTACAAATTTTCACCTTTGTTCTAAAACATGTGATTGGATAAGAGAACAAAGTAGACGATGATTTGAGCAAGAGGAGTTTGGTCATGCAGGAGTTCCATGTGTAGATTTTGGGCTTTGATTATTTGAAGGACTGATATGAGGATGATGTTGATTTTCGAGAGGCCTTTGAAGCATGCACAAACCTTGTGAGCAGAGATAGAAGCCCATAGAGGGAGTTTATGTTGCAGGATGGTTTGTTGTTCAAGAACAGTTAATTATTTATCCATCATTACTAAATGAGAGACAATCTTATGCAAGAGAAGCACAATGGAGGATTGACAAGGAATTTTGGTGTGGACAACACACTTGGACAACTAGAACACTTCTATTTTTTGCCAAAGATGAGAGTTGATGTACATAAATTTGTAGGCAAATGCATTTATGTCAAAATGTGAAGGGGAGGAGTCAAAATGTTGTACTATATACTCCTTTTCCCATTCCTAGCAGACCATGGGACTCGGTGAGTATGGAGTTTGTTTCAGGTTTACCAAGAACACAACGAGGTAAGGACTCTATACTTGTAGTTGTGGGCAAATTTACGAAGATGGCTTATTTCATCCCATGTTACAGGACTAGTGATACTACCCATGTGGCTCATTTGTTTTTTGATGAGGTTGTTCAATTGCATGGCCTACCAAAGAGTATAATCCCTAACACGGACACTAGGTTTGCAGGACATTTTTGGAGGAATTTGTGGAAGAATCTTGTAACAAAATTGAACTTTAGCTCAGCCTATCATTCAAAATCTGATGGGAAAACTAAAGTTTTGAATAGGAGTCTCAGAAACATATTGAGGATCCTTGTGGGAGAGCATCCCAAGCAGTGGAATCATGTATTAGCTCAAGTTGTGTTTGCATACAATAATTGGCCAAATAGGAGCACCTAGAAGAGTCTATTTCAGATCTTGTATGGAATGCACCCTAGAGGAGTTTGTGAGATAAGAGATTTGGGTAAACTTGAGCAAAGGAGTGCTAATGGGGAAGGTTTAGTAGTAGGAATGAGTGACTTATGGGTCAATGTATGGAGTTGGGTTACATGTTTTGGTGAAATCAGGGTGCATTTTGCTAAAAAATCGAACGTAATTGATTCTTTCAATCAATCCGTAGCCTTGGGAAACAACCATTCCAATGATGATGACTTTATTGATGCATGAAATTATGAATGTCCAGGTGCATCAACTGATCTTTTGGTTTCTCTTGAAGATTTTACATTGGATGCATAATCTGATTCAGTCAAAGAAGATATGCTTGTCAAAACTTCCTCTTCATATCACTATTCCTTGTGCACTACCGTCTGTGATGCATCTACTCCATGTTATTCAAGTCCATCATACGATGAGTTAACCTCTCAATTGGCACAAGTTAATGAGATTATACATGATGAAAATGAAAACAATCAAATATTTGAGTACTCTTCCCAACCCTCATCATATCTTCACTTGAATGTAGACAACTCTTCAAATTATCTTGCTCATGAAATTTCCTCAATCCATTTTTCTTTGAATTTGCGATTAGAAGAATCTTTCGACTTGAGTAATCTGGTTGTTGAAGTTGAAAAATCTAGTCAAATCAGTAACAGAGATGGCTGTCAGCCGGTGAGCAGTGGATTTATTTAAACTAGTGGTAGCAGTTATCCTCAGACCATGCATTATCTGGTTCAATCTTCAAGATGTGATTTTACGACCTATCGGGGAGTCGAGGCACTTCAACTTCTGTTGATGGTTATGTTAGGATCTCACAACTCTGGTAAGTCCCTTGAACGAAGCCAAATTTATTTATTTATTTATTTTTCTACACAACCCTTCTCTTTGCATGGTTTCACTCGATGACTTTTTTTTTTTTTGAAAAATGTTTGATATTTTGGGTATGATCTTTCATATTTTCAAGATTTTACTTCTAACTGGATTCAAGAATCTTTTTCAGTTTATTCATCTTCATGAAAATATATCACATCAAACTCGGGTTTGGAATGTGTGCCTCTCATAGAGTCATGGAATTGCGAATTTGATAATTTCAATGACCATATTTGGCTGAAGGAATCATGCCTATTAGATTCATCTCTTAATAGTCAGCTCCCAGTTTTTCTCACGAACTTTATATTGCAAATCTTCCCCATCATCGCATCTAAAGTCCTCTTGAGTAATAATGAATGCATGAGTTATCGAATGAATCAAGTTCTTCTTTGTTCACCATGTCCTGACTGGTCTCATGCATTTGTTGTGCCGACATCACTTTTAAATTATTTTCATGATTATGATGCTTGAACAGCTTGTCACCAGTTACAAGAAAACAGTTTGTCACATTTGGCTTTCAAGGAACTTGGTTCGATTTTTTAGAGCATTCACAGAACTATTCAGATTGATTTATCTTTGTTTATTACAAATTGGGAATCTAATACTTTAATCATCTCATCTGATCATTATTCTGTCTTTGATGACTGTCATTCATGTTATCATTTTCCCACTAGTATATCCAATGGTAGTTATTTTACATCCTTCGATATTCATCGTTCAATATCTCAGTATTCATATTTTTGTCGAGCAAATGAGGAACTTCAGTCTCCACTGATGGTTATGTCAGGTCCTCACTACCTTGACATGACTACTAAATATGATCAGACCTATTTCCCCTCACAATATTTTCGTTATAATATGATGCCTTTGATTGAAAATCCGTCTTTTCAAATATTTCAGGGTTTTCAAGAGGATCATCATGAATTTTATGATTCAATTGTTGAATGGTTGCAGCAATCTTACTTGGAAAGCTCCATTGCAATAAACATGTTTCACCATTTTCGCGTGCTTGCTAAGAAGGATGCCATAGAAGAAGGTGTGTTCGCAAGAAGTCTTCGAGATTTGTATAATTATGCTTTCTGTTGGAGAGGTAAGAATGTGGATTCGATGAAATTAGTGGTTGTGACACATCTTTATGCCCACATGAAAGACCTTCAAATATTTGTGCAAGTTATTCAAGTTTTTATATTTTCTCTTGCACATTGATTTATATCAGTTTTAATTGATCACATATTTGTGATTGCAGGTTAGGAATGTTGGCATTATGATAGAGGTGTTGTTCTTGATGGCAACTCACATATATGACAGTTCACAATGCAATAGGTTACCAACAAAGGATTATAGATTAGACTCCAGAAATGGCTTAAGAAGTATACAGTGGTTTATTTTGTCCAAGTAGCGTATGCACACGGGTTAACAGAACAAAGGAAGCGTATATGTATGCACACATTTTCACCGAAAGAAAAGCACGTACAGGATGGAAAATCAAGGTTTTGATCCAAGGTATTGGTCCGAGGTATTTGGTCCAAGGTATTTGGTTCGATGTATTGGTCCAAGGTATTTGGTTCGAGGTATTGGTCCTAAGTGGTTTTGGTTTAAGGTATTGAGAAAGGCCTAAAACTATATAAGGAGGAGAAGATCATTAGGCCATAGTGTCCAAGTGAATGGGCTCTTGAGGAATAAACACATATTTCATTAAAACTAGAATTTTTTTATTACAAGGACATCACTAGAATTGGAATTTTTTGTTATTTTGAAATTCTAGATCCACTATTTAATTCCAAATTTAATGAAATATGTGTTAATACTTCTATTGGAAGTATATATTATATTGCAAGGACTATGATTATGGAATGATCTGAAATATTTTATGCACCCTGGACACAATGTTAGATTAGGGTCATAAGAACTGAAATGACTTATCATTACATGATCTGATGTTGATTGGGCTAGATTTGAATACTAACGCATGTTTTATTCTGTAAATGTTATGATATGGGTATGATAGAAGTCTGGAATAGTTGTGAAGTTTTAAGTTAGTATTTGCAGATCTATACGCTAGTTTGCTTTGTTAAAAGCGCGTATACACACAGGTTCAACGCATCAAAGTAGCATATATATTATGAGATATGATGTTTGAAGTTGTAGTTAGTTCTAGTTGTTGTTGCTGAGTTCTGGGTTCTACTCTGTGTTCTAGTGACAATGTTCTGAATCTGTAGATTGATTAATTGTGATTTGCTTCAGTGATGATGGGTTTTCAATGATTGGTTGTATTTTAGTGGTGATTGACTATGATATTCAATGTTATTGATGGGTCCTGTGTGAAAATTTTATGAAATAGGGCCTTCATATTGTAGTATTGTGTACCAGGAGTATCCAGTGTGAAAATTTATGAAACGTGGTCCATGGAGGAAGAGAGAAGGTTGTAGCCTTCTATAGGCCGACACCTACATACTGGTAAACATATCGTCCAGTATAAGAGCTAGGGGGTTGGAGCTTCCTTCTAGTAATAGCTTGAAAACGAGTGAAGGTTGGAGCCTTTTGTAGGCTGGTGCCTACATATTAGTAAACATATCAGCTAGTACAAGAGTTAGGGGATTGTAGCTCCCTTCCAGTAGAAGCTGGAGAAAAAGAGAAGGTTGTAGCCTTCTACAGGTGGGTGCCTACATATTGGTATGAGTCTACATCAGTACTAGATTGTAAACATGTTTTTCTTATATTAAAAGAAGACAACAATAGGTGGTTTTTGTCCCGCATTGGGTTTCCACCTTAAATCTTGGTGTTCATGTGTGTTGCTTATGTGTGATGGTTTATTCTATTATTAATGCACAATGTTACTATTTATATGGTTAATGAAGTACTAATGCGCTGATTAAAGATCAACATAATATGAATTAATTGAATCATAAGTTTGCTGGATATACACTGGTTGCTTTAAAGACAGTTGCGTGTACACATGAGTTACCTTCATTGAAGTAGTGTATATAAATATGAGTATGAAATGAAAAAGTTATTGATTTGATAATACTGATTCACCCCCCCTCTCACTATTATTCCAAATAATTGGTATCAGAGCAGTTCCTTCAGAAGAAACTTGATCGCTTAAAGGGAGATATTTCAAAATGAACAATCACGAAGGCATGAGATCTATTAGACCACCAATATTCAATGGGAACAACTTGGTATATTAGAAAACACAAACTAGAGTGTATCTTTAGTCACTTAGAGCTGATGTTTTGGTAATTGTGGAGAAAGGATATCAATATCCAGTAGTAGTTCCCATGGATCCAGTAGAAAGGAAAAAATATGAAATCAATGCCAAAGTTATCAATGCCTTATTGGGAAGTCTATCATAATCAGAATTCTTCAAATTCATGCAGCTCAACGCAGCCAAGGAAATATGGGACAAAATCATTCAAAGCTATGAAGGTGAATCCCAGGTACAACGTTCTAAACTAGAAACTCACAGAATCTAGTATGAAACTCTCAAGATGCATAGTGATGAAAGCATTTCTAGTTATTTCTTGCGAGTAGATGGGATTGTAAATCGTATGAGAAATCTGGGTGAAGAGATAAAGGAAGCTACTTTGGTTGAGAAAATTTTGAGATTTTTATCTTCTAAATTTGAGTCAAAAGTGTTTTCCATAGAAGAAAAACAGGATCTTCAAACTATTACTATGACTCAACTCCATGGAATCCTAACTGCCTTTGAAATGACAAAAGGAGGTCCATCAAATACGAGAGAAGCTGCTTTTAAAGCATCAACAAAGGGAAAAGAAAAGGAAGAGCACAATGAATCAAGACACATTTAAGAAGAAGAAGATGAGGTAAATTTTGTCAAGAAGCTTCAACGGGGTTCCAGAAGATTCAAAGGTAAGCTACCATTCAAATGCTTTTCTTGTGGTAGAGTTGGTCATTACGTTGCTAAATGCCCTCACATCAAAGGAAAGATGTCTATAGAAGGTAATAGAAGTTATTATACTCATGATAATAGCGATGGCTTGTCCAATGTTGGTGAAGAAGATCAAGAAATTAAACTACTCATGGCGTATGAAAATGATGCCTTAGAAAAGGAAGATTTCCTTAAAGAAATCAGTCAACTCAAAATCAGTTTGGCAGAGAAGGATATAGTCATAAACACAGTGACACATCAACTCATTGAAAAGGACAAACACAATGAAGTGTTAGAATGTGAAGTAGTAAGTCTAAGAAAATAACTTGAAAAGACAAAGACTCTAAATCTTAGATCTGCTAAAGGATTAGAAATGTTACATGAAATCATCAAAGTTCAGCGTTTATCAATTATAAAGACTGGTCTTGGTTTTCATGAAGGTGAATCTAGCTCACAAGATGAGGTAAGGAACTCCAATGAAAAATTTGAAATGCTCAACAAGGAGATAAAAGGTCCAGCCCATCAACAACCAAGGAAAGAAAGACTTGAAAGAAAAACATTTCCACCTAACTATGGAAGGGATAATTGTTTCTTTTCTCTAACAAATAATGTTGAATGTTTTTAATGTCATAATTTTGGACATGTTGCAGCCAGATGCAAAAGTAGAAAGGTTCAAGACCGTCACACAAAAATATCATCAGTTTCCAGGTACTTTAAGGGATATTATTTTGCTTGCAATATGTTTGGTCACAAAGCTGTTGTGATAGAAGGAATATGAAACATGTAAGATGTTATGTGTCTAACAAGTTTGGACATAAAGAAAAGGAATGCAGGATCAAATTTCAGCCGCCATAACAAAAGAAGCAAACATCATCACAATTGTTGTCAGAAAGATGTGGTATAGCTCAGTTTACAGACATAACAGACCTAGGGGGAACTAGAAATGTAAAACTTTAGTATTCCAATTTTCATACATAGTTATTATGAAGAGAAGTCGTGTATATGGCAAAAGAAGTGGGACAAACTCAAGAAAAGGGGTCTGATATGGTTCAGTCAATTATCAATTATCTATTTTGTTTTGATTGATGATGGTTACAATTTGTTGATGATATGTGGAAGTGTTTTTGGCCCTCATATGCTATTAATAAGTTGATGAATATCTGGTTGATGATGCTACCTTAATGATTCTTACTAACAAATGCAATTATTAGATCTAATTGTAAAAAATTGGCATAGGTTTAGGGGGAGCATATGTTTCTAATAATGCATTTTTGGGATTATATTATAAGACCTTGGTACATGACGATAATTATATTGCTTGATCCACATAGTTGTTTGATTCCGGTGACTCTTTTAATGATGGACATATACAGGTTGTTAGTCTTGATGCTGTTGACATACGCTGATGGTGTAGATCATATATGGTGTATGATAGTTGCTGATGACTATCATGGTCTTGTTTAGATTGTTGATCCTTGTTATAAATTTCATGTATATCATTTTATGTAAAGGTCACGAAAAGACCTAATTTGTAACCCCACTATGCATGGGAAGGATGATGTAATAATTGATATTTTAGTCATGTATAAACATTTGGTATATCCCCACTTGGTTAGGTGGATGAGTCTGTTGGTCACTCGAATTGTTATTGATTAAACAGTCGAGTACCACATTAATTTGTCAACCCAGGAAAGTCCTTTTGTTTGAAAGGTGACCTCGTACTGTATGCACTTTAATTTCAAAAGCATTAAAAGCTGTAGTACAAAAAATCTAATTCCTATCAAACACTTAATCTGCGTTACAATAGTCTTAAACTATTGCAGAAATGAAATGAAATTGAGTAAAGGTAAAAAATCTGCAGAAAAATGATGGCTGTTTGTAACAGAGGACCAGGACCCTATCCTCAGAATAAGGACGCCCAACACCTGCCTTCGTGACCAGTCGCCAATACACGCCAAAAATCCTATTCACCGGTGACACACTTCTCACAACGCCAATCGATTAAAGGAACAACGTATCAGCAAAAAGGAAATATCAGAAGCAAGGCTAAACACATACAGAAATAACACACACTTAACAGAAAAGGAATGGGTGAATCTTGTGAAGAAGGTGGGCCCTGTCCCTCTCACAAGATTCCCCTGCACACAAACACTAAATTAAAATGCTCAGAACAAAGCTTTATTCATCTGCCAAGAGTTCAATTACAACAGAGGTTCCGACCTTCAACACTACAATAATTCGGTATCACATGCTAGTCTCTCAACTTTAGATGTCTCCTTTTTATAGAGGAGACATCTATTACAATAGATTGTCCTACAGTTTGATTCTTCTGTACAAAAATAGGAAATTAATTCCTGTTACAGCATATTGTTACAACAATGTATATTTTTGTCATCCTTGGTTAATCGGGTCTTCCCGCTGTTGCAAAACAGATGGTCTTCGTCTATCTCCTCAGGGTCCTCGTGCTATCCTTGGTTATTCTGTTGTTGTTTGCTGATTCGGTAAATCTTAACCGTTCCTTAAAACGCTTCATGTTGTTCCTGGTGTTCCCGCATCTGTGGCTAAATTGGCTGATCATGCTTTATGATCATCAGCCGAGTATAGTCTTTCCAGCTTCAGACAGTTGCTGTTTCATCTTTTTCAAATTAAGTCTTTTCCCGCTTTAGTCAGTTGCTGCTTCTGGTGTTGCAGCAACTGCACAATTGCTGTTTCTGGTGTTGCAGCAACTGCACAGTTGTTGTTTCTGGTGTTGCAGCAACTGTGAATTATGATTCTGTGGGCTTTGAACAATTCCAATCAATTGTCAGCGACTTAACCAATTTCCAAAGATTAATTATAAAGATAACATGAATATGTGTTGAATAATTAATCATATAGCAAATGAGGAGAGTTACTTCATACCTTGGGATGATGAGGTCAAAAATGATATCAAGGGTTTCTATTCATAGGCTAAAAAGGGTAATATCATAACAAAATGTAGGGTCAAAGTAGACAATACAGAGTCCTAACATCCCCCCCAACTGAAAGGGTTTCATGTCCTCATGCAACGTTTATTCTGAATCTGAGTAGGAGAACTGGGATGAACAGTGTAAGTTGCTGATACAGTAGCTCGAGAAGGCTTTATCCGACTTGCTTCTGAATCCCTGAACATTATGTATTTGCTGCCATACTGCTACCTCCTCCTTCTTGGTCAGTTTATAATGAGCTTTATATTGCTGACCAGGTAACCATAAGATAGGGAAATGAAAATGGTAGCTGATCCACTTCTCCGCACAGTTTTCCATACATTTAACATAATAAGGTATGCATGAAATCACTACCTGGAGATTGAGGGGATTGTAGGGATGATATTCCTGTCTTTCTCTGGGACAATGTTCCCAGAATAACTTGTTTGCTTCAACGGCCAGTGCCCCTTTTGTTTTCACATAATGTTGACAGTCCTGCAAGACCGCTACCTATAGCTTCTTTATATGGTCAGCCAATTCTGGATTACTTACATAATTCCGATGTTGTGCAATGAAAGTAGCTGGATTGTGTGGTTCATTTTGAATCCAAAGGAGGCAATTGTTCTCATTATGTTCTGCTGACATGTAGGCATTTTTCCAAGTTAATTGATTAGCTAGAAAATAGATGAAGGCTCTTATTTGAATATCACCAACAATAGGAAGTATATTCATCGCTCTACCTTCAGGCATAGCCTCATTGTGAAGATAGAGTTCACAAAGAAAATTTTGATCATTATGTGGTGCTTCCTTGAATGTTGCAATAAACTGGTCAGGTGTATTAACTTGGTATGGTCTTCCATCTCTAATTGCTTTTATTTGCAAGAACGCCAAGCGTTCTCTCAAGAATACTGCATAGTTAAAAGAGGGCTTTCTTGTAGCCAATATCCTCTGAACGAGATCAAAGGCACGGGATAGCCTATCTTTTACCTCCTTATTTTCTTTATGCTAGGCTCTAGACTGTTCCAATGCATCCCAATTTCTATATGCATAGCTGAACCAGATTGACTTCTGCTGTTGGAATGCCTTCCCTTGTGCAAGCTCATATTATATTCTCCATGTGTCCTTTAGTTGTTGAAAACTAGAGGTCTCCGTGTAAGCATTACTAACAGGAGGAGTTTCAGTCTGTGCATAGGCATCCTTGACACAGTGGAGTCCAGTGAGTTCTGTCTGTGCATAAGCGTCACTAACACAGTGGAGTTCAATGACTTCAGTCTGTGCATAAGCGTTACTAAAGGATCTCTGTTCTATAGTAGTTTGGGTGGGTCGCGGTGGTACTATGTCTTCCTCCACAACCCTTGGAAAACCTGCTGATTCCTGTGTGACAACATGTTGTTCTTTCTCTGCTCCTACAGCTCCTGCTGGTTCTTGTGTGACAATAGGATGCCCTGTTTCTTCTTTTACAGTTTTTAGAAAACCTGCTGGTTCTTATGTGACAACGGGTTTTTCTTTCTCTACTCCTGCAGCTCCTACTGGTTCTTGTGTGACAACAGGTTGTTGCATTTCTTCTGTTGCTCTTCCTGCTGGTTCTTGTGTGACAGCAGGTTGTTGCTTTTCCTTTGCTGCTCTTCCTGCTGGTTCTTGTGTGACAGCAGGTTGTTCTGTTTTAACTACAACAGCAGGTTGCTCTGTAGCAGCAGGGGGTGGCGGATTAGCTTCAGTCATTGGGACCTGTACTACCTTATATCCTGCTTGAGTGTACAGTTCACCACACTCACTGCACATGTACTCATTGTACTGACTCTTTTCTGTTACCGTCGCTACCCGTGCTAAGAAGTGGAGATTATATTCATTCTGGTAGGCTTCCTTAACCATTATTATCTCATGCTGATAATCTTTAATTTGAGACTTTAAAAACTCAATTTCTTCCTGCAGGGAGGCTATGGTAGGCGGGGCTTGCGTATCTGCAGGCTCTAGTGGATGAGAGGATTGTTGTTTCGCGTTCATTTGGGCATTTGCATCCCCAACAGGTGGTTCTTGTGTGTCACCTGTTGGGTCAGTGGCTGGTTCTTGTGTAGCAGCCACTTGCCCAACATCACCTTGGGTGTCTATTTTAGATTTTTCGGCAGGTGGTTCTTGTGTATCAACTACCTCAGAAAATGCTGTCACAAAGCTGTCAACGCTCTGCATCTCAGCCGCAAAGGGTGAGGAAAGGGACTGTTCTAGAATGATTGGAATATAGGGTGTTAGGATAATAGGTGGAGAACTGGGAATCAGAGGGCTGGTAAGTTTAACTGCTTCGGTTGACCGTTTTCTTTGCCTTTTTAAGGAGGCAGGAAAATCAACAATTTTTCTTTTTCGGTCACTTTCCTTTGGGCTGGGGAAACTATCAGGAATAGCAGCTGCTTTGATTGAAGCCCTCATTCTTCTCCTTTTTGGTGGAGTTTCAGTTTCCTGCTGTTTTTTCCTTTTAAGAAAAATGATGGGGGTATTATCCTCAGAATCATCAGTGGAAATTTGAAGCATAGGGGTAGATGGTTGGGCTTCATTGGGGGATGGAGTCCTTTGCAGGGGTGTTTCTACTGCTAATTGCTGAGGAATTTCTTGAGGTATTTGCTCTGGCTGTTGGGGGACTTCCTGGGGTATTTGTTCTGGCTGCTGGGGGACTTCCTCCTCCTGCTGAGGATCTTCTTCTATTTGTTGGGGAGGATTAATGACAGGGGGTGGGTAGATTAGAGCAAATCCCTTATTTATTAAGAGTTGGGCTAACCTATGGTGTTTGAGGGAAAGGGCTGGATGCTTCGCTTTTTTAGCATAATGTGACATGTTTTTCAGACAACCCAATAGATAATAGGGCATGTTTATCAACTGTCGATGCCTCAAATGATTTAACAAAACGAAGTTGTGTTGGTAAATTACCTGGTAACGACCTTCGCAAGTTAAATATTGTTTGACAAACTCCGCGACCTTTGGCGATGGTGGAGGCAGTGACTGAAGAGCGAACCCTCTGCCTTTAGCTTCTACGTGTTCGCTCGGTAGAAAGAAGCCTTGCTGTGCATTCAAAATAACATGTTTCCTGCTGAACCAGCGTATACCATTGGTTGGTAGCCCAGAGACTTGGGCTACATCTTCCTCTGTTACCGGAATACCTACTCCCTGGACTGTAGAAAATCCTTCTCTCAAATTGCATGCGAACTCCAACATTTGCTGTGTGTTGAAGTCTGGAAGTCTTCTGAAGTAGTCTACCCACCCTACCTGCAGGAAAATATGATAAACCTCGGGGTAGAGTTCCAGTAGCGCTGTTGTGCCAGGTTCATAAGTGATCAGATTTCCTCCCATAGCTGCTAATTCAGCGAACAATACACGATACAGAGCCTAGTTTCCGAGTTTGAAACAGAGAAAACCATTACAAATGAGGATATGCCATGGCAGAGTGAGTTTTAGATATTATCGTGAGAAATAAGGGTGGCGGCGATTAACATGTTATGGAATAATTGTGATATTTTGGTAATCCCCCCCAAATCTACGGCTGAATGATTTGATTGGCAGTATAATGATTTTGGCAGTTGTATCACATCTCCGCATTAACTATAAATTAATATTCACACTTAAACATGCATACCTTTACTTTTTACCTTTAGTCGCACACAAAAGTCTTATCTTGTCTTTTCTGGCTTAATCATAATTTGAACGGGTTTTTAATTGTGAAAACACAAGCGATCTGACGGGAAGTAGCAGTGATGACATGTACTTGTTAGAGTTCTTGGCTGGTCCCTTCAATGCAGCGGAATATTTTCCATCATGCTAATAATTCGTTAAGTGCTGGGATTGGTGTTGCAGTGTTGAAAAGTGATATTTTGCCGGAACATAAGCTCATGCGGTAGCCGCGAGGAGTGGTGTTACGGCAACAGAGAAATGATATTGTATTGACAGAAAGTGGTGTTGCAGCAACGGGGAATGACGGGAAGTGGTGTTGCAGCAACGGGGAATGACGGAAGGTGGTGTTGCAGCAATGGGGAATGACAGAAAGTGGTGTTGCAGCAACGGGGAATGGTGTTGCAGCAACGGGAAATGGTGTTGTAGCAACAGGAAATGGTGTTGCAGCAATAGGAAATGGTGTAAAACTTGACTTATGATCCAAAGAGCATTCCCAAGCTGCAAAGTGATTCTTTTAGGATTTTTATTCTCAGCCATCCTCCGAAAGTAAGATCTGCAAAACAACTAATTATAACATAGCAACCCCTTGGCAGGGATTATTAGTTAAGAAATCTAATCTAAAAATAAATAAATGAACAGAAATTTAAGTGCCTTGAGGGGAAGCAAATTCCCCCAAAAAAACATAGTGTAATTCTGCCATGCAGGTAGCTTTGAAATCCTCCTTAGAAACAGGTCGTTGATACGGACGGATTCGGTATCAATTCACTATTAACGATGTTCTATTATCATCAATCGTTAAGAGTCTGACTGTTTCGTTTGGAAATACAACATCTATTTAATAAGGTCCTAGCCACCTTGTTCTCAATTTACCTTGGAAATTCTCAAAACGGGAGTCATACAGTAAAGCCCAGTTACCTTTTTGGAACTGCTTCTGCTTAATAGTTTTGTCATGCCATCTGGTTCTTTGTTGCTGAATCATGGTTGTTTGGTGGATGTCATCCAATCTTTTCTCGTCTAGCTCCTGCAGCTGTTGCAACCTGGCTGTCTGTGCATTAGTCAAATCAAGGTTAACAGCTAAAGCAATTCTCAAAGTTTTGATTTCAAACTCCAAAGGGAAAACAACATTTTTACCAAAAACTAACTCATAGGGTGAAAAGCCTGTGGTGTTCTTCCAAGTGGTTCTATAAGCCCAAAGTGCTTCAGGCAGCTTTTGAAACCAGTCCCTCCTGTTCTATTTTATTGTTTTTGTCAGAATAGCTTCTATGACTTTGTTGGTGCTTTCCACCTGCCCATTTGACTAGGGGTGATAAGGTGTGGTCATTCGATGCTTAATATGGTATTTCTGCAATGTGTCTTTGAAGCCATGAGAATTAAAAGGAGGTCCTCCATCAGTGACTAGCTCCCTAGGCAGCCCAAATCTAACGAATATTTCTTCAAATAAAAATGTTAAAACTGATTCCTCATTAGCTTTGATAAGTGCCTTGGCCTCTACCCACTTAGTCATGTAATCTGTACATACTAGTATGTAAACTCTTTGATTAGATGGAGGATTAATGAGACCTATAAAATCTAGTGCCCATCTTTCAAATGGTTCAAGAATCACCTGGGGATTGAGTGGCATTTCATCCCTGTGATTAGGCTGGCCCATTATTTGGCAGCTATCACAGGCCCTGACATATTTCTTTGTATCTTTGAAGATTGAGGGCCAGTAATATCCCATCCTGAGAACCTTTTGTGTTGTTCTTTTATCCGCGAAATGTCCTCCACAAGGTCCATTGTGGCAAGCTTTCAATACATCATAAATTTGATATTCACCAATGCATCTCCGGATCTCCTGATCGAGTCCTGTGTGAAACAAACAGCCGCTTATCCAGCTGTACCTAGCGCTCTGCTGAATAATTTTCCTTTTTTCTCTATGTGATAGGTGTGATGGTAATTTTCTTGCAACTAAGTAGTTAGCAATGTCTGCATACCAAGGTGAATGAGCAGAGATTGCAAATAAATACTCATCGGGAAAAGAATCATCTACTGGAACATTTTCATTAGTTTTTAACCGAGAAAGAAAGTCAGCAACTACATTTTCTTTTCCTGGTCGGTCTAAAATTGTGATATCAAATTCCTGTAATAACAGTAACCATCTAGTGACTCGAGCATTTGTAACTGATTTATTCATTAGGTATTTAATGGCCGAGTGGTCGGTATGCACAAAAGTAGTATAATCAGTAATGTAATGCCAAAATTTGTTGATAGCATAAATAACTGCTAGAAATTCTTTCTCAGTGACTGTATAATTAAGTTCTGCGGGAGTCATGTTTTTACTAATAAAATAAATGGCATAGGGAAGACTATTTTCTTCCTGTCCTAGGATAGCTCCAATGGTAGTGTCTGAGGCATCAGAGGATATGTGAAAGGGGAATGCCCAATCTGGTCCTCTCAAAATGGGAGTTATGGACAACTGATGTTTAAGCTGATCAAATGCTTTTTCATAATCATCAGTCCACTTAAATTCAGCATTTTTCGTTAGTAACACAAACATAGGAGAAGCTATCTTAGAAAAGTCTTTGATAAATCTTCTGTAATACCCTGCATGTCCTAAGAAACTCCTCACTTCTGTCTGGGTTTTGGGGATATGGAGGGTCAAAATTACCTGTATTTTTGCGGGATCGACTTGAATTCCTAAAAATGAAGCAAAGTGGCCTAATACAATGCCTTCATTCATCATCATATAGCATTTCTCAGTACTTAAGGCAAGATGTGCTTCTATACACCGCTTAAGTACTTTTTCAAGATTCTGCAGGGCATCTTCAAAGGTTGTTCCATAAGGAGTGAAGTCATCCATAAAAATTTCTAAGGAATCATTTATCATATCAGAAAAGATCCCTATCACCCCTCTCTGAAAAGTTGTTGGGGCATTACATAGCCCAAATGGAAGAACCCTATAAGCAAAGGTCCCCCAAGAGCTAGTAAAAGTGGTTTTATCCTAATCCTGGGGTGCAATCCTTATCTGATTATATCCGCTAAATCCATCCAAAAAGGAAAAGAATTTCTTACTAGCCAAGTTGTCTAATACCTGATCAATGAATGGTAAAGGGAAATGGTCCTTCTGGGTGGCCTTATTTAGGGCTCTATAGTCTACACATACTCGCCATTTTCCATTTTTCTTGGGTACTATTACTAGCGGAGAAACCCATTCACTATC
>APFE030052373.1:6751-44314 GCA_000404065.3 Pinus taeda | reverse complement strand
CTTCAGGTTTAATTGTAGAGCGGTCAGCCAGCTCTAGAATGGTTGGAGTTTCCCTAATTAAGTGTTTCAACTGCAGTAATTGTGTTGTTTCAAGTGTCATAATATTTATTGCTGCACCTAGATCTACTAGAACTTTAGAGACAAAGGTTTTGCCGACCTGAACTGTTACTGTAGGGTGACCAGGGTCACCATATTTCACAAGGGGGTCTTTTTCTGTCATCAAAACAATCAGTTCCCCCATCACATAAACTGTGAGGGGTTCCTTGGCTTTTCTTCCAGGCTTTTTAATACAAATATCCCTAACAGTTCTTGCATAGATAGGCACATCTCTTAGTGCTTGCAATAATGGGATTTTGACATATAAATTCTGCAGTTCTCCTAAAAGGTTAAAAGCTGGTGGCTCAAATGTTTTAGTAAGAGCCAGTCTTTCAGGAAAGGGTGGCTCTACTGTTTGGACAGTTTTGTTAGACGACGATTCAAGTGTTTCAGTGTTCTTGTTAGATGAATTTTCCTCTCTAGTTTCCTCTTTTTCGGAGTCAGTAATGTCATCTATGATGGGTTCAACTATCCTCCCAGAGCGTAAATGGATGTCATTACATAGCATAGGGGAGACAGGTTGACTTTGAATATCAATTACCTGCAAGGCTTTATTATTGTTTGGGTTGGGATTAGGTTACATAGGCAGTTGGGGTCTGATTGACTGGTTATTCTGTGGGGCATTAGATGGTAAGGAAAGAGATTGCTGGTATTGAGGAAATGGAATTTGTTGGGCTGCCCAATTTGGATTCCATTGATTAAAATAAGGTTGTTGAAAAGTCCAAGGATTCCATATAGTAGGGTCGGTAAAAGGAGAATTTGGTTGCTGCATAGGAAATTGCATCGGATTAAAGGGTGGGTATTGCATTTGATTCATGGGTGGGAAATTTGTTTGAAAAGGAGACTGATTATTCCAACGAATAAATGATGTGTTAGAACTCATACCTTGTCTTTGTGGCCATTGCCTCCTTTGTGTCATCAGGTACACTGCTTCAACTTCTTCTTCAGTTGATTGCAGCGCTGCCTTTATTCCTGGCAAAGAAGGGCATTGCTGAGTTTCATGATCCTTTTCAAAAATGGTACAAATTGGCACCTTATCTAATGGGAATTCCCGCAGTGGGTGCTTTCCTCTGCATTTGGAGCAAAAGATAGCCAAGGCAGCTTCTGCTTCTGCCTGTTTCTTTTTAACCTGCAGAGCATCAATCTGTGAAGCAAAGGAGCTTAACATTTCAGTTTTAAATTCTTCAAGTAGATTACCTATTTCGGCTCGTGTTGCTCCTCCACTTGTTGACTTCTGGACTCTTGAATATGTACTGTCCCTGCTTTTAGATCTGCTTGCTACTCTTATGGAACACCTCATGCAGAGGTTGATAATCTCATCAAATGGTTCTTTGGAAATATCCCCTTTTCCAAGCATATTTAACATATCTAGGCAGTCATCTCGTACTCCTTTTAGTATTATTGTCTTCAGAATATCCTTACTCATGGTTGGATGATCTGATCGTTGCAGATTATATTGCAGTCTCTCTACAAAGTCCTCCAGATTCTCGTCCTCTTTCTGAACCATTTTGAACAATTCTTCCTTCCTTTCTCTTGTTCGACAGTAGTCCTGATATTTTCTTAGAAAATTTTCTTTCACCTGATCCCATGTGGTGATTACATGAGCCCCTAGGCTCATAAACCATTTTAATGCGTTCCCTTTCAGTGTTGCTGGAAACAATTTTAACTTTTGAGCAGGAGTTACATAATCATAACTTCTACACAGTATATCAAATTCAAAGAGGAACTCATCGGGATCTTCAGAGGATAACCCATGAAAATTAGGTAATGCCGCAGGTGGAATATTTTTCATAGGGAATGCTCCTCTTGGGAGGTCCCCAATAGGAAATTCCAGGGTGGACAATGAGTTTTCCCCCCTTCCTCCTGCTCTGTTATCCTCCATTATTCTTCTCCCCGAATCACTGGCTCTGTCTTAGTATCTTTTGTTTCTTCAGGTTCTTCTACTGGTTCCTCAATGTGCTCTGGTGTTTCCATATTCCTTTCAGGCCCTAGTACTTCCTCTGTCTGATGATCTGTTTGGGAGGAATACTGAATTTGAGGTCTTCGGGAACTCGTTCTCTGAGATGTCTCAGCTTTTGAAATGATCTCGTCAATGAAAGTTTTTCTTCCGCCTCCTATGCCCTTACCGCCTGTGAAGTTATATTTCTTGCGTCCTCTCATGCACCTGTTATTCTAAAGAAAAATCATTAATGCCTTTAAAAAAATTTCTAGTCGCCTTCCCCGGCAACGGCGCCAAAATTTTGGTCACTCGAATTGTTATTGATTAAACAATCGAGTACCACATTAATTTGTCAACCTGGTAAAGTCCTTTTGTTTCAAAGGTGACCTCGTACTGTATGCACTTTAATTTCAAAAGCATTAAAAGTTGTAGTACAACAAATCTAATTCCTATCAAACACTTACTCTGCGTTACAACAATCTTAAACTATTGCAGAAATGAAATGAAATTGAGTAAAGGTAACAAATCTGCGGAAAAATGATGGCTGTTTGTAACAGAGGACCAGGACCCTGTCCTCAGAATAAGGACGCCCAGCACCTGCCTCCGTGACCAGTCGCCAATACACGCCAAAAATCCTATTCACCGGTGACACACTTCTGAGAGCGCCAATCGATTAAAGGAACAACGTATCAGCAAAAGGGAAATATCAGAAGCAAGGCTAAACACATACAGAAATAACACACACTTAACAGAAAAGGAATGGGTGAATCTTGTGAAGAAGGTGGGCCCTGTCGCTCTCACAAGATTCCGCTGCACACAAACACTAAATTAAAATGCTCAGAACAAAGCTTTATTCATTTGCCAAGAGTTCAATTACAACAGAGGTTCCGACCTTCAGCACTACAATAATTCGGTATCACATGCTAGTCTCTCAACTGTAGATGTCTCCTTTTTATAGAGGAGACATCTATTACAATAGATTGTCCTACAGTTTGATTCTTCTGTAAAAAAATAGGAAATTAATTCCTGTTACAGCATACTGTTACAACAATGTATATTTTTGTCATCCTTGGTTAATCGGGTCTTCCCGCTGTTGCAAAACAGATGGTCTTCATTTATCTCCTCGGGGTCCTTGTGCTATCCTTGGTTATTCTGCTGTTGTTTGCTGATTCGGTAAATCTTAACCGTTCCTTAAAACACTTCATGTTGTTCCTAGTGTTCCCACGTCTGTGGCTAAATTGGCTGATCATGCTTTATCATGATCGGCTGAGTATAGTCTTGCCAGCTTCAGACAGTTGCTGTTTCATCTTTTGCAAATTAAGTCTTTTCCCGCTTTAGTCAGTTGCTGCTTCTGGTGTTGCAGCAACTGCAGAGTTGATGTTTCTGGTGTTGCAGCAACTGTGAATTATGATTCTGTGGGATTTGAACAATTCCAATCAATTGTCAGTGACTTAACCAATTTCCAAAGATTAATTGTAAAGATAACATGAATATGTGTTGAATAATTAATCATATAGCAAATGAGGAGAGTTACTTCATACCTTGGGATGATGAGGTCAAAAATGATATCAAGGGTTTCTATTCATAGGCTAAAAAGGGTAATATCATAACAAAATGTAGGGTCAAAAGTAGATAATACAGAGTCCTAATAGAGTCAAATTTGGTATATCCCAACTTGGTTGGGTGATTGATGTATGTATGAGTCATTGGTCTTAAGGAAGTCATACTCACTCAGTTGAGTTATAGAGTCATGCTATTATTTTGAAAAATATCTTTGTAGACTCTACATGTACTCAAGGGGAGCATGGACAACATAATGTATATCAAAAGGGGAGAATAACTTGGTCTGCCCATTTCCCTTGATGTCAAAGGGGGAGAGTATCTTGGTGTTGTGCTTGCCATCAAGTCCAAAGGGGGAGATTGTTGGCATTATGCTATAGGTGTTGTCCTTGATGGAAACTAACATAGATGACAGATCACAATGCAACATGTTAACAACAAAGGATTACATATCAAACTCTAGAAATGGTTTAAGAAGTATATGCTATTTTTTTTGTCCAAGTAGCGTATACACGCAAGTTAACAACACAAAAGAAGCGTATATGTATGCACACATTTTCACAGAAAGAAAAGCATGTATGGGATGGAAAATAAAGTTTTTGATCCAAGGTATTGGTCTGAGGTATTTGGTACGAGGTATTGATCTGAGGTATTGTTCCTAAGTGGTGTTGGTCCGAGGTATTGAGAAATGCCTAAAACTATATAAGGAGGAGAAGATCATTAGGCCATAGTGTGCAAGTGAATGGGTTTCTGAGGAATACCTCTATCTGAAGTATATGTTATGTTGTAGGGGATATGATTATGAAATGATCTGAAATATTTTGTGCACCTTGGATACAATGTTAGATCATGATCATAAGAACTGAAATAAATTATCATTGCATGATCTAATGTTGATTGGGCTAGATCTGAATACTAACAAATGTTTTATTCTGTAAATGTTATGATCTGGGTATGACAGAAGTATGGAATAGTTGTGAAGTTTTAAGTTAGTATTTGCAGATCTATACGCTGATTCGCTTTGTTAAAAGCGCGTATCCATGCTGGTTTTTCACATCAAAGTAGCGTATACATTATGAAATATGATGTTTGAAGTTGCAGTTGGTTCTAGTTGTTGTGGCATAGTTTTGGGTTTTGCTCTGTGCTCTGGTGATTGTGTTCTGAATGTTCAGATTGATTGATTGTGATTTGCTTTAGTGATGACGGGTTTTCAGTGATTGGTTGTATTGTAGTGGTGATTGATTATGATCTTCAATGTTACTGAAGGGTCTAGTTTGAAAATTTGATGAAACGGGGCCTTCATATTGTAGTATTGTGTACCAGAAGTATATAGTGTGAAAATTTATGAAACATGGTCCCTAGAAGAAGAGAGAAGGACGTAGCCTTTTGTAGGTCGGGGCCTATGTACTGGTAAACATATCGGCCAATACAAGATCTAGGGGGTTGGAACTCCCTTCTAGTAGCAGCTGGAAAACGAGTGAAGGTTGGAGCCTTTTGTAGGCTGCAGCCTATGTACTAGTAAACAGATCAACTAGTACAAGAGCTAGGGGGTTGTAGCTCCCTTCCAGTAGAAGATGGAGAATGAGAGAAGGCTGCAGCCTTCTGTAGGTGGGGGTCTGCATATTGGTATGAGTCTGCATCAGTACAAGATTGTAAACAAATTTTTCTTATATTAAAAGAAGACAACAATAGGTGGGTTTTGTCCCGCATTAAGTTTCCACCTTAAATATTGGTGTTCATGTGTGTTGTTTATGTGTGATGGTTTATTCTATTATTATTGTACATGGTTATTGTTTATATGGTTAATGAAGTACTGATGCACTAATTAAAGATCATCATAATATGAATTAATTGAATCATAAGTTTGCTAGATATACACTGGTTGCTTTAAAGACAGTTGTGCATACACACGAGTTACCTTCATTAAAGTAGTGTATATAAATCTAAGTATGAAATGAAAAAATTATTGATTTGATAATATGAATTCAAGCCCCCTCTCAGTATTATTCCCAACAAGGAATGATTTCGATGGCTACATTGGAAATTCCATTATATGTAACCCGACCTTATAGTTGTTAGGCTAGGAGTAGGATTAGTTGCATCCTAGTTTTTCCTTATCTTGCACTCATCCCGTGTTGTTCTCTTTAGTATCTCTTGTCTTTTCTTACTTTTTTGTTGCAGTATGCTTTGGTTTATCTTCCTTATTGTGTGTTGTCTTTCCTTTCATTTTGTTTTTTTTTTCTTCCTTGTTGTTTGTCTCCTTTTGTTTTCCATCATGTGAATAGGTGTTGTTCCTGGACCTGTTTGTGCTTCTTAGTTTGTGTGTGGCTGAAGTCTAAAGAGTCTTGTGACACTTCAACATTTGGCTAACCTCTAGTCTGTCTTCCTTGTGTTGGTTGTATCTTTTGTTCGATGAAGTTTCCACGGAAAATACGATCCATATGTAAGGAGAATTTTGGTCCAACCATGAACCCGTGTCTATTCAGGAAAACCTCATGCTTACACTCAGTCTTTATGTTTTGATGTATTCATGATTATCCAGCTAGTAGAAGAAGAGAAGGGGAAAAATCTAAACAAGAAAACCTAAATCAGAGGTCTCTATATGCTTCTCTGAAGGAATAACCTCTTTTTCTCTCAATAAGTTGGGATCCCTCTTCTGCCCCAATATAAATAAGTGTTGATGCACATTCCTCTTTAAAATAAATAAATAAAGGCGAAAAAAGAGATAAGATTCATGCACAGAGAGGTGAAGTGAGAAACTCCACCCGAGTACCATCCAGGGTTGTTGGAAGTGAAGCAATGTTTTTGTTCCTGTGTGACTCCGCTGGGGAACTGTACAGGCCTGCTGGTAGCAGAGCAACACCAAAGATGAAAAATTATACTCTGAAAATATTAATCTCGCGAGCTACACTACCCTTCCCAACTTGAAACATTGTGATATTTCTGAATATTATGTTATGTTCAACCAAGAAGGTATAGAGGGGACCATGTCTATTTGTGGGGTAAGTGGGAAGGCCAAAGTAATTTTAACTATGAATCAATACTCCCTGAAGATCTGAGGCTTGCAGAGAAGAAGTTAACCAAGATAGAGAAGCTGAAGTGCAACCAGTGTGTCTCCAAGTGTTGTAGCTGCTACAACACCCTCCAAAATTTTGGCTTGTACTAAATTTTAGAGCCTTCCTTGGTATTGTAAATTATTGTCGCAAACATTGAAGCTTATGCCATGAGATTTCTTGTAGTTCTTTATTCACTTTTGCATGTTGGGTTAATTGTCGTCTTTTGCCATGTTGGCTATCACACAATGTTTGCAAGCCTATTATGATGGTTTCAAAGGTATATATTTGTGTATATGAGTTTTTCTAACTATGTAAGCATTTGTCACACCCATACACAATGTCTTGAGCATTGTCGCACAAGTGTTGTCACGAATGTTTCAAAGTCTATCTTAAGTCTCGCACTTGTCACATCTTATCGTAAAGAAGTCAGATGGAGGGAAATTTGTTGTTCATGAGTTTATATGATCTATGTTTTCATGTCATCAAATTATTATAAGTGTGTGATCACAGTCAAGGTTCATCAAAGTTAATCACCTGTCTCACTAATCCCACACTTGGCCATTTTCAGAAAAAAAAATTCCCAAGCGAGCACCCTGCCTCTCTAGGCCTCTCCTGAGTTATGCACTACACAGTCTCAACAATTAATTATGACCTTGTTGCTTGACATTGCACAATGGGTAGTTCATATCTCCTAGGACTGCTACACTGCGCAGTTCTTGTGCCCAAGTCTTGACCTTGACCTCCAAAATTACATAGTATTGTCCTCTAGCCCAGCTTAAAATACACACTTTGCATCCTTAGGCCTCAAGCTCATCCCCTGGGTGCTTGAACTACATAGCTATGTAGAAGCCCAACCTCCCATGACTCCCAAAACTGCGTAGTTGGCTCTCCCCGTGTCCATTCCCTTAGTCTTACCCCACTAGCTTTGGAAACTACACAGTCTTGTCCTTCAGGCCTACTTCAGTTGCATACTACACAGTCTTGTCCTTCAGGCCTACTTCAGTTGCGTACTACACAGTCTCAGAGCTCAACCATTTCCCCTAGTTAATGGAACTGTGCACTGCTTAGTCACCGAGTTCCTCTTCCCATCCCGTCCCTTGTTTCGGGCTCATTTGGTGGACTAGAAAGCTTCATCTTCGATTACGGGGTTTCCATATTGATGTCATCTCGTCATGAGTGAATTGTAGGAATAGGTACCCCATCATGTCATGGAAATATGATGGAGAAAGAGAAGCAGGGAAGCATGCCTAAATACTTTGTAGCTAAACTAACAAGTTGATTAATCAAAGAAAGCGAAGGGACATAAGTTTGCGACCACTATCCAAGATTGAAGTTCATTGAATATTCTGCATCTCCCAACCATGCGGAGGTGAAGAGAAAGCAATTTCAAGAAGACATCCAACACTTAGCAACAAAAGTGACTTAACATTGCCACATCATCAAGGAGACCACGTCAGCAGTGTCATGTCATGAGTGGTCATATGCCACATCACTATTGTGGATCATGTATATTGTATTCAAATGTATTGTAAAGTGGAAGTCTAAAGTACACACCTAGAATGTAAAGAGTAATGTAAGTTGAAAAGTCATAAGAATTCAAACAATCACGATGGTAGTCAAAGAGTCACCCTTGGTTATATATACTCCCTCATTGTATGAGCAAAGGACTTTTCACCTTAGCTCCTTCCCCAAGGCATTAGAGAGATAAGCTAGTTCTTTGAGGAGCAAGGAGTGGCTCCAATGTTCCACTACTGGATCTAGGGATGTAAGTTGTAAACATGTGTCTTGGAGCCTTTACTTAATAACAAAACCCTTCAAGGAAAATAGGTTCTTAATGCATGGATTATGAATGCTTGTAAGACTATTCTGTGAATGTTTGTATTTCATGTTTGATTTCACATGTGCTAAGATAGTTGAACTATTTCAGTTATTTTAGTACTCATCTTTTGAGAATGTGTTGTAATGGTTGTTAATATTTTTCCTATCATTGTGGACTATTATGCAAGATATTAGATAATATTTCTTCATTTGTTGGTTGTAATTACTGTCACATCCTCTGTGGACTATTCTGCTAGATGTTAGATGGATCCTTCTGGTTCATGTGTGTCTATTCTTGGGTGGTAATACTACCTCTCACTTAGAGGCTCAATTTTATCCCCTCTCCGTAGTAGAAGAACCTTGAAACATTTACAACTGCACACTCACCAGGCACACTTCATCCCTTTTAGAAGACACCATTGCCTCCCTCTCTCATGCTGATAGCTAGAGCCAAGGCATATATTTGAGATATATGGAAACTGAGCCAATATTACAGATGACACTCCAACACAAAATGGTGTGAAGTCTAATTGGGACTTCAAATCGGGGAGAACCCTTGGTTGACGAATTTTCAATACCATCAATAGTGGCTTTAGAAAGAGGGATAGATGACAAGATGAGCCTGTTGAATCTTGTTCAAACCTTTTATCTAAAATGGCTCACCTCATATATTACTCCTGGGGTGTTTCTCTAATTTTTCCCTTTATCATTTTTCAATGCCCGATGAGCCCCTCTATCACTTGTCCCAATTAAATTTTGATGGTGAGGATGGAACATCCATAACCGAGCACATTTCTAATTTTCTTAAATTTTGTGAATCTTACGAAATCAATGATGAAGAGTTTTCTTGTGTGATTTCCCTCCTCAACCTTGAAGGTCATGTTAATCGATGGTGCCATGCCTTGCCACCTTCTTCCATCAATTCCCTTGGCAACTTCCTGGGAGCTTCATCAAGCCTTTGATAGGTATAATTACGGAGATGTTTGTAGAAGAATCAATCTCTTAAGAATGAAGCCCAATGAGTCAGTTGAGGATTTTGTTGATTGATTCCCTAGGCTTTATTGTGAAATTCCTAAAAATGACATGAATCAAGACTTCTTGAAGCAAGAGTTTGAGCACTTGGTTCTTATCTCTCTACATGGTGAATTTGAACCCCTTGATTTTCCTACTCCCCCAACTCTTGTGAATAATGATACACCCCTAATTTCAAAGGAGGAATCTACCACCCCTTTTGTTCTATCCTCCCCCTTCTCTAGTCCTGATTCAGGTGCCTCCTTATGAAGTTTGTGAATTTAGGAAATATGAAAATCAAATTCCTAATCCATCTACTCATTCTACTTCTACTTTTCATGATTTAGATTCAATGGAGGAAATTCCAGAATGGCTCATGAAGCCTATGGAGAAGACTAAATCCTCCATTCTGCAAGATGTTGTCAATGTTCATAGTTCTAGTCTTGAATCTGATCTGGATTTCTGTTATCCTCTATCCTACATGCCATGACTCTTTGTACCATGATCCGCTCAATCAATCTGCTCCACCAGCTAATTTTTCACACTCTCTTGATTTTCACGCTATTGATCCAAATTGCGATCAGGTAAAGGGTAGTCACATTACACATGTAGAGGAGAAGGAATGTGGAGATGTTTTCAATACTTCCTCTCTTTTTTAGAATCCTGCATGTCAAACAATGCGCTTCCATTCTTGGATGATTCTCATCTTAGTATAAAATCGAATGCAATCAATTGTTTCAATCAATCCTTAGTATTGAGCAACAACCATTCCAATGATGATGACTTTATTGATGCATGCAATCATGAATGCCCAGGTGCATTAGATGATCTTTTGGTTTCTCATGAAGATTTTACTTTGGATCCGAAATCTAATTCAGTCAAAAAATATATGCTTATCTAAACTTCCTCTTCATATCACTATCCCTTGTCCACTATTGTTTGTGATGCATCTACTTGCGACATGGGTATTCCATGTTCTTCAAGTCCATCATCCGATGAGTTAAACTCTCAATTGGCACAAGTTGATGAGATTATCCGATGCAAATGAAAAACAATCAAATATTTGAGCACTCTTCCCATCCCTCATCATCTCTTTACTTGCATGAAGACAACCCTTCACATCATCTTTCTCATGAAATTTACTTGATTCATTTATCTTTGAATTTACGATTAGAAGAATCTTTCAACTTGCGTAATATGGTTGGTGAAGTTGAAAAATAAGGTCAAATAAGTAACAAAGATGCCTTCCACCCGATGAGAAGTGGCTATATTGAAACAATGGTAGTAGCTATCCTCAAACCATGCATTATCTGGTTCAATCTTCAGGATGTGATTTTACAAGCCTGGAAAGTTTCGGGACCTGCCGAGGAGTCAAGGCACATCAACTTCCATTATGGTTATGTTAGGATCTCACGACTTTGGTAAGCCCCCCCGAACTAAGCTAGATATATTTTTTCCTACACAACCCTTCTCTTTGCATGATTTCACTTGATGAAAATTTCTTTTTGAAAATTGTTTGGTATTTCAGGTATGATATTTCAAATTTTCAAGATTTTACTTCTGACCGGATTCAGGAATGAATATTTTTTAGTTTATTCATCTTCATGCAAATCTTTCACATCAAACTTAGGTTTAGAATGTGTGCCTCTCGTAGAGTAATGGAATTGCGAAGTTGATCATTTCAAAGACTAACTTTGGTTGAAGGAATCATGCCTAATAGATTCATCTCTTAATAGTTAGCTCCCGGGTTTTCTTGTGAATGTTATATTGCAAATATTCCCCGTCATCACACCTAAATTCCTCTTGAGTAATAATTAATGCATAAGTTATCTCACGAATCGGGTTCTTCTTCATTCACCATGTCCTAACTGGTCTCATGCATTTGTTGTGCTGACATCCCTTTTAAATTCTTTTCATGATTATGATGCATGCAAAATTTCTCACCAGTTACAAGAAACTGGTTTGCCACATTTGGCTTGCGAGGAACTTGGTTCGATTGTTTAGAGCATTCGCAAAACTTTTCATATTGATTTATCTTCGTTTATTAAAAACTAGGAATATGATTCTTTAATCAACTCATATGATAATTATTTTGTATTTGATGGCTGTCATTCATGATATCATTTTCCCACTAGTATATCTAATGGCATTTATTTTACATCCTTCGATCGTCATTTTTCAACATCTCACTATTCAGATTTTTGTTGAGCAGTTGAGGCACTTCAATTTCCAATGATGGTTATGTCAGGTCCTCACTACCTTGACATGACTATTGAATATGATCAGACCTATATTCCCTCATAAGATTCTCATTATAATCCCATGCCTTTGATTGAAAATCCATATTTTCAAATATTTTAGGGCTTTCAAGAGGATCATCATGAATTTTATGATCCAATCATTGAATGGTTGGAGAAATCTTACTCAGCAAGCTCCATTACAATAAAAATGTTTCACCCTTTTTGCATGCTTGCTAAGTAGGACGACACATAATAAGGTGCGTTTGCAATAATTTTTTGAGATTTGTTTGATTATGCTTTTCATTGGAGAGTTAAGAATGTGGATTGGATGAAAGTAGTGGTTGTGACACATCTTTCTACCCACATGAAAGACCTTCATATGTTTGTTCAATTTATTCATGTTTTTATTTTTTCTCTTGCACATTGCTTTATATTTATTTTAATTGATTGCATATTTGTGATTGTAGGTAAGGAATGATTAGGGTGGATACATTGGAAATTCCATTAAACATGACCCCGACCTTCTAGTTGTTAGGTTAGGAGTAGGATTAGCTATGTCCTAGTTTTCATTATCTTGCATTCATCCCGTGTTGTTAGCTTTAGTCCCTCTTGTCTTTTCTTACTTTTCTTTTGCATTATTCTTTGGTTTAGATTCCTTGTTGTGTGTTGTATTTCCTTTCATTTTGTTTCTTTAGTTTTTCTTCCTTGTTGTTTGTCTCTTTTTTTTTTCCATCATGTGAATAAGTGGTATGCCTAGACCTGTTTTGGCTTCTTAATATGTGTGTGGTTGAAGTCTAAAGAGTCTTGTGACACTTCAACATTTGGCTATCCTCTAGTCCATCTTCCTTTTGTTGGTTATATATTTTGGTAGATGAAGTTTTGATGGAAAATACGATCTGTCTATAAGGAGAGTTTTGGTCTAACCATGAAACTGTGTCTATTCGGGAAAAGATCATGTCTACACTCAGTCTTTATGTTTTGGTTTCTTCATGCTTATCCAAATAGTAGAAGTGGAGAAGGGTAAAAATAGAAATGAGCAAACCTAAATCAGATGTCTCTATATGATTCCCTAAAGGAACAACCTCCTTTGCTCTCAATAAGTTAGGATCCCTCTTCCACCACAAAATAAATAAGTGTCGATGCAAAATCCTCTTAGTAAATAAATAAAGGTGAAAGAAGAGAAAGGCTTCTTATGTAGAGAGGTGAAGCAAGAAAATCTACTGAGGTACTATCCAGGCTTGCTGGAAGTGGAAAAATGTATGTGTTCCTGTGTGACTTCATTAGGGTACTGTCCAGACCTACTGGTAGCGGAGCAACACCAGAGATGAAAAATTATATTCTTAGAAATCTTAGGCTCGCGACCTACACTACCCTTCCCAATTCGAAACATTGTGATATTTATGAATCTTATGATGTTTTCAACTGAGAAGGTATAGAGGGGACCATGTCTATTCGTGGGGTATGTGGGAAGGCCAAAGTAATCTGCATGATGAATCAATTCTTCCTGAAGAGTCGAGGCCCTGCACAAAAGAAGTTAACCAAGACAGAGAAGCTTGAGTTCAACTAGTGTGTTGCCAAGTGTTGTAGCTACTAAAACACCCTCCAAAATTTTGGCTTACACTTAATTTGGGAGCCTTCCTTGGTCTTGTACATTATTGTTGCAAACATTGAAACTTATCTCACAAGCTTTATTATAGTTCTTTGTTCCCTTTTGCATGTTGGGTTAACTATCATATTTTGGCATGTTTGTTTGTCGCGCAATCTTTGCAAGCCTATTATGATGGTTTAAAAGTCATGTCTTTATGTATATGAGTTTTTCTAACTATGTAAACATTTGTCGTACCCATACACAAAGTCCTGAGCACTACCAGACAAGTTTCGTCACAGTTGTTTCAAAGTCTATCTTAAGTGTCACACTTGTCACATATTGTCATAAAGAAGTCACACAGAGGGAAATGTGTCATTTATGAGTTCATATGATCTATGTTTTCATGTTTTCAAAGTATTCTAAGAGTGTGATCATAGTCAAGGTTCATCATAGTCCATATCCCATCTCACTGATCCCACAATTAGCCATTTTAAGAAAAAACTTCCAGACTAAACAACCTAGCCTCTCTGGGCCTCACCTGAGCCGCATATTCTGTAGTATCAACCCTCTAGCTTTTACCTTGCTTCTTGAAACTTCACAATGTGTAGTTCATGTATCCCATGACTAATGCAATGCATAGTTCTTGTTCCTAAGTCTCGACCTTGACCTCTAGAATTGTGCAATCTTATCCTCCAACCTGACTTAAAATGCACACTTCACATCCTCAAGCCTCAAGATCATCCCCTGAGTGCTTGAATTGCATAACTGTGCAGAAGCCCAACCTCCCTTGACTCTTAAAATTGCATAGTTAACTCTCCTAGTGTCCATTCCCTCACCCCGATCCTATTGTCTCTAGACACTGTATAATATTGTCCTTAAGGCCTCCCTAAGCTGCATGTTGTGTAGTATCAGAGCTCGAGCTTTTCCCTTGGCTGCTAGTACTGCACACTGCAGAGTCACTGAGTCCCTCTTCCTAGCCTATCCCTTGTTCCGGGCTCAGTTGGTGGATTAGAAAGCATCATCTTAGACTAGGGGGTTTTCATATTAATGTCGTCTCGTCATGAGTGAATTGTAGGAGTAGGTACTCCATAATGTAATGGAAAGATGATGGAGAAAAAGAGGAAGGAGGGAAGCATGCCTAAAGACTCTCTTTATCTGAACTGACAAGTTGATCAATCAAGAGAAAGTGAAGGGACACAAGTTTGTGACCACTATCCAAGACTAAGGATCATTGAATATTCACATCTTCCAACCATGTGGAGGTTAAGAGAAATCATTTTCAAGAAGACATCTAACACTTAGTAGCAACAATGACTTGCCATTTCGGCATCATTAAGCAGTCCACGTTAGTAGTGTCATGTTATGTCATGTCATGAGTGGTCATATGCCACATCACTATTTTGGATCATGTATATTGTATTCAAATGTATTGTAAAGTGGAAGTCCAAAGGACACACATGGAATGTAAAAATTCATGTAAGTTGAAAAGTCATAGGAAGTCAAACAGTCATGAGAGGAGTCAAAGAGTCACCCTTGGTTATATATACTCCCTCATTGTATGAGCAAAGGACTTTTCACCTTGGCTCCTCCCACAAGGAATTAGAGAGATAATCTAGTTATTTGAGGAGCAAGGAGTGACTCCAATGTTCCACTACTGGAGCTAGTGATGTACATTGTAAAACTGTGTCTTGGAACTTTTACTTAATAAAAAAAGCCTTCAAGGCCATCATGTTCTTCATGCATGGATTATGAATGTTTGTAAGACTATTATGAAGATTTTTTTCTTTCATGTTTACTTTCACATGTAATAAAATAGTTGAACTATTTCCGTTATTTTAGTAATTACCTTATTGAGAATATGTTGTAATGGTTGTTATGGTTGTCCCATCCTTGTGGAATATTTTGTAAGATATTAGACCGATCTTTCTTCATTTGTTGGTTGTAATGTCCGTCACATCTTATGTGGACTATTCCGTTGGATGTTAGACGGATCCTTCCTGTTCATGTGTGTCTCTTTTTGGGTGGTACTACTACCTCTGACTTAGAGGATTACTTTTCTCCCCTCTTCGTAGCAGAAGAACCTTGACACGTTTACAATTTTGCACTCACCAGGCACACCTCCTCACTTTTCGAAGACACCATTTCCTTCCTCTCTCGTGCTGACAATTAGAGTCAAGGCATATCTTTGAGATATATGGAAACCGAGTCGATATTCCAGATGGGGATCCTACACCAAACAGTGTGAGGTCTAATTGGTACTTTACATCAGGGAGACCCCTTGGTTGATATATTTCCAACACTGTAAATAGTAACATAAATATATGACTAGATGTATAGCATAGTTATAGTTAAAAAAATTCTCTCTCTCTCTCTCTCTCTCACACACACATATAACATTTAACATAGTTTTATAACTATTTAACATAATGTTCTCTTCATAATTTAACATAAGATGGGTGATGCTCAACAACTTTTTTAAGACTCGAATTGATTTATAAACTTTAATTTTCCTTAAAATTTCCATTACTCATATTTGTAGAATTGTTTAATATAATGATACATGACAACTATACATCTCTTAGTTCCCACCCTTATTAAATTTAATAGTTAAGCAATGATTTTGTAACTTACACTTCCTAGATTTTTATTTAACTATATATCACAACATAGCTTATATATATATATATATATATATATAATATATATATATATATATATAAGTTCAAGTTTCAACAAGTCATATTTCATACATACATTAAATCCACAATGAAAAGTGCATTTAAAGTCAATATATAAGCATTTTGACTCTTTTCTCATTTTTACCATACCATTTCATTATGTAGTGTGTCATACTAGAAACATTGTCTTCATGTGCTTGCACCTAGTACATCTCATGTGTCAAAATCAAACATTATAAGAACTTGTCTTATGGAGTATTTGGTTGGCATGAAAAATTATTAGTTTTGCAAATAGGTTCTTTTCAAATTTTTACATATATTTACATATTTATGCTCTATGAATAAAATGAATTATTTAAAAATGGGGAAAATTTTACATTAGATTTTCAAAATCACTTTTTTCAATTTTGTTTACATGGAACTCAATACTTTGGTTGATAATTTATCAAAATAGACAATCTATTTAGTTTAGGACTTTAGCCTAGATTATTCTACTTGAGTTTATAAATGGTTTTCTTGTCAGTTCATTCTTTCTATGTCAACATTTTTTTCTTGGATTAATTTATATGTATTATATGTAATTTGTAGACCCTATGTAATTTGTAGACCCATCTCCTATACACCCCCCAACCACATCCCTTCAGAGTGTTGGGGGATCTATTATACATGGTTGGGCTAGATCACGTAGCGATAATAGTGTTTGTTCCACACATAGATCCTCACTCCGACATAAGTTAGAGTGTCAAAGGCAGTGTTTCTGTCTTTTTTGATGATATTGCTACAAATAGTGGACTTTATTCACATGTTGTAGGTATACATCTTTCATTTTAAATCCTCTTTAACTTTATGTGTTTATGTCTTGAAACTGTCTTTAATATTTAAATCGTCTTCAATTGATGTGTTTGAATTTAATGCATATGTTATTATGCTTCTAGTTTGTTTTATATATATCTATATATATATATATATATATGATTTACAAACCCTCATCAGGGTGAAGGCGAGGGTCAAAGTGTAGTGTCGATCCCTTTGTGGAACTACGCTATAGCTAGTATCAAAACTGAGGATTTTAGGTCCTAGAAGACATGGATTGCATGAGAGCTGGATAAAATCTTTGCTAGTTCACCTACTATGCATAGTTTGTCTTTGATGCTGGATAACATCAACAAGTTGATCGAGACATAATAAAGGGTGGGCCCACAAATCCACCTCCTATATTCCATACATAAGATTAGGACGCTCGAGGTTAGAAGCCCACATACTTGGAAGGTGGTGAAAGATGCCACAAAGAATATTTATATTCATGGGGAGTTTTTTGACATCCCTCCGGAATGTCGTGCTAGACATGTTGGTCCGATTCCACTAAAATATTTTAAGAATGTTGATGCAACCTCTTTTGTTTATGATTGATTCATTAGAGCTTGGGCTAGTTCCCCACCATGACCAGGTCCCCATTTACTTTTCCAAAGAAAATATATATATATAATATATATATATATATATATATATATTATATATATATATATATATATATATATATATAGAGGAGAAGAGAGAGAGAGAGAGAGAGAGAGAGAGAGAGAGCTTATACTACATATGATATCAGATTACACTAGCATGGCATCTAAGTTTTATGAACATGGTTTGGGATGTAGTTATGAATGTGTTGGGGCTCGTAGGGACCCTGCGCATGTAGCACCAACTTTGAGAATGTTGCCATGACCATCTCGGAGCATGGTATTGCCAACAGATCTAGAGAAATTGCCACAACTTGGCACTGAGACTAGGCATACCATTGTAGATATCATGTAGAGGACATTTGCCATTGCACATGTCACATTGCATGGAGAGATGAGCATACCACCTTCATTGTCTTATGGACCACCAGTTGCATTACATGATGATTCTTATCTTTAGAGTCTAGGGCATGACCAACTTTTTTCATATGCACGTATGTGTTGTGATACCATTCGTGACACTTGGAGGGTGCACAACCCATGTGACATAGACCAGGTACATACACATATGAAACTTTTGACTCTTATCATAAAATTTTACACTATTTATATTAATAATTTTGTATCAAATTGCATTTATATTAGTAATTCATGATAAAATGCATGCACAACCTAGCTACACAGATGCGCTTTTGAGGTCATCTAAGGGGGCAGTTGACTGGCCACAACAACCTCCTCTAGTGCATGTTTCCATGGCTCAGTCTCCTCCACCTCCACCTCAAACTCATAACACAAATGGACTAACATTTGAGGTGAAATTTTTTTATTCTTAAGATTTCAACATTTTCTTTTTTCAAGTTACATATATGCATGCTAATTAATTTGTAGAAAAATTCTAACTTATCTTTGTCATTGTGTACACTAGGCCCAAATGCAGAGGGGTGTCAATGCTGCAGTTATGTGGACACATGAGTGGGATGATGGGTATGGAGGCAATGAGCTACAATAAGGGGAGAACCAAACCTAGATTGATCAGAGCCCCATCCCACCTAAATTCCATTTGTACTCGACTGAGTCACAGGTAGGGGACTATTTAAATGCATAGTTCAAAATCATTTATTTCCATATTGTTTATATTTATACAAACAATGTTCTAATTAATTTTAATTTGGATGTGTTATATCGCAGTACCAGGTTATGGACACCCACTCTGTGCAATAGAAAACACATAATAGTTCTAGAAGCGTTACTTTATCGAGTGGATCATAGATAGTTTGTATATTATCAGGCCCATTTCATTAGGCATATTCACTCGTGATGTACAATCTTTGTATATTTTCATACATGGACAATTTATGGATACATAAACATTATTTCAATTTATGGATGCTTATTATTTCAATTTGTGGATGTTCATGTGTATAATGTAATTTGTATATATTTTCACATGGATAGTTTATTAGCATACATATCTAACAAGATAACAATTTTGACTTCTCAAGAAATAAACTAAGAAAATAAGTACAATCTTTGACTATGATGCAAGTCATTTTGATACTTAAAATGAACTAAAATATATGTTCATGGTTCAATTAAAATACACAAATATGAGTGAAATACATTTAAATCCACTTTTAAAAAATGTTTTCAACTAGTAATGTTCAACTAATAACATGTTCTATTAAATTTTATTTCTTTTGAGGTCATCTACAACAACTTAGTCATAACACATGATATAAGTAATATGTCTTGGAATTTAATATACTAAAAAATAATTAATGATATGTTTTTAGATAATTTTATATAATTTTATGAAAATTCCTAAATTTAGTTGGCTATCAAATGTTTCAATCAATTCCTTCACTTAAGACATTCAATTAAGAACATTCAAGAAGTAAAATTTTACAAAATAACAATTTTGAATTCTAGTTTCATAGACTAAGGAAATAAGTACAATATTACCATGATGCAAGTCACTTTAATACTTAAAATGAACTAAAATATATCATGTACATCAATTTAATATTGAATTTGTAGAAAATGACTTTTAGTGCAGTCAACGTATGTTAATTTAAACAATTAACGATATGTTTCTATAATTGTATGCACTTTCCTAAATTTAGTTGTCTATCCAAGTATTTCAATCAATTTTTTATCATAAGATTTCAATTAAGAACATTCAAGAAGTAAAATTTTACAAAATAGCAATTTTAGTTGTCATATTGGCTTGTAGAAAGTGTCTTTTAGTGCACAATCAAAGAATGTTAAATTACAATTATTTTAATTTAGATGTCAAGATGTAAACTACTAATAATTTTTATTCGATTTTATTTCTTTTGAGGTTAGCTAAAAGAGCTTAATAGTCATAAAATGATATATATGTATGTATATAATTTGTTGCACTTCTTACATTCCAATATGAAGCAAGCGTGTAACTCTTTCCATGTTTTATATCAAACTGACACATGCCTTTTTTATTCTTAATAACATAAAAATATTTCAATGTTGTTCATAATCTAGATTGTTGAATTTCCATTTTAAGTAAAATGGACCATATCAACTTGGTTGTTACATACTGAAATGGATTTTATAGAAACCAAATATGTATAACATGTATATAGATCTATAAAATTTCTTGCATCCTCAACATGAATATTATACACATGACATTTAAAAAGTTTAAGATGAAATTTTCTAATAAAATCTAAATCTAAATCCCTATTTATTCTAAAGCACCTAGAAATTTGGTGTACTTTACAAACTTAAGCACCTAAAGGAAACTAAATCTTATATAACATATATGTATACCATTATGAATCCATCCTAGATAAGAGGGAAACATTTCTCTATTCAAAACTACAAAATTACAAGAGTATTCAATTGTCACATTTATAGATTGCAAAAATCATACATTTGAGATCTCTTATACTAGATTAGATTACACTTGACTTTTATAGACTCAACTTCAAGGCTTTCCATTTGCATAATCTACTCATTTGGCCAACAGCTCATAGGAATGCAAGTCTCCATAATATGTTCATAGTTTGATTCTGTCATCTTCCATCTCCTTGGTTCACCTTTATTTATTTTTATTTATACGAGATTGATCCGAGCTACTATGAGTAGATGATTGTATTTAAAAGATATATATTCAGGCATTAAATCTCTATAAATGATGTGAAAAGTTTGTTTTTTAACCTTTTAAAAAGATGTCCCATCACAACCATGTCACCAATTTGGTATGTGAATTTTCCATCTTCATATGGTCTCACCAACCTACTTTTCACCTACGTGCATCACATCAAATAGTAGGCTACATTCTCTTCATTTCCTACAGGGGTAGTGATAGCAAAAACATTGCCTACAACCAAAATACAAAATATGTATTAGTTAAAAATGTTCAAGATTTCAATTTATAGATGAAATTATTAATGATAGATGAACCACATACCTTCCCTTACAATATCAGAGACTTAATCATGATCAAGTGAAATGATGGCCTCTTCATTGTGCATCTCTTTCCACGTCGGTATTGGATGAGGTCCCTTTGGATTATGAGGGACATATTTCCTTCCTTTCACGCACCTATTCTTTTCACAGTATCAAGTCTACATCCATCAACACCAATGCAAAACCCACAAAAATGTGTGAGTTTTCTTGTCTCGATGGCAAATATTTCCCCCATGTATTTGCTCTGCATTGAGTGTGATTCCCTTGTTCCTTCTATAATATTACAATACAAAGGAATGGATCTATTCACATCACCAAGTTCAATTTTCCATAAGAACCTACACACAATCCTTATAGATTCACGACCTTCTTGTCCTAAATATGATCTCCATCATTTGAGCACCTCCAGTGATGATTTGAGTTGATTTGCATCATGACTCATTTGGTACCTCCTAAGTCCTCACTTGACACAACCACTTGCACCATCATGCTCACCCTTTCCATGTCCTATTTTAAAGTAGCTCCAAGGATGTTGAATTTTTGTCTTCTTGTGTTGTCGGCTCAACCAATAAAAAGTGCATGATGACTTGAACTACCCTGCACAACCATCTAACCATATCCAATGTTTCCTGAATGGTATGCCATTTTTTTGAATGATTCATACATCAGGTCAAAGAAATTTTGTACGAACAATGTGTCATGCTCATGATCATCACTGATGTAAAATTGATACTCCTTAATCACTTCATGTGACTCGTCAGTGTTATGCTTACCATCAATGTTCAATTGTGCATGTTTGTATAGAACATGTACTAATATGGAAACTTGGTTTGAGTTACAATACTCACTCTGTATCGCTTTTGGAGGAGAAAATATGTAATTCTTAGCAAAGTCACCACTGATAATATTGTTCGTGGCCGAAATACTTCATGAGAATGCTTAAATTCAGACACTTGCCACTTGGACCCGTGCGAATGTTTGATATATTTATAGATATGGTTTTCAAACACCCCCATGAATTGTGAAATATGAATCTCATCCTCAATATAGTTGATCCTCTTAGGTGCCAAATTTGAAGAAGATGGTTGATTTCCCATGACACACTCATAATGGTTCAATGTGATGATGACATCTGACATCTCAGATTGGTTGGGATCAATAAGAAATTTCCTATTGAGCAATTCCAAATCACCATATTCAGTGCATCTTCTCCCACCTATACATATTTTCTTGTAATACAGCTCTTCTAGCTCCCTTCTACAATATTGATGAAACAAAATCATGCACTGTAGGAGGAGGAGAGTCGATGTGACAATTATTCTTGGAAAATTCCCGGGAAGTGTCATAATGAAGATGAAACTCAACATGATATTGACAAAAACACAGTTTGCGGATTATATTATGCCTAACAAACCATGGATTCAATTTCTGAAACATCCTTATGGATATCTTCACATGGTGATTTCTTTCCTGAAATTCCTTAAACAGTGCAACTTATGTCATTTCTACAATGTTATTAGCATGTTCCATATACTCACCTTTAGCTATGTGATGTTGTATGACATGCTTTCTATATGGAATAAAATAAGAATGACTCTCCCAAAAATCTACCACAAATTCTTTGATTCTTGCTATAAGCCTGTCTTGGTAGGGTTTTTTTAGTGATAAGAGCCCAACAAGAAAATTCATCATTTTCATTCACTCAAACCTTAAATTTGGTATGCTTGTGTAAGGTTTTTCTCAAGACATGGAGAAATTTTGACATTGTTGCCAACTTTTTATGTTTTGATGTTCTTGGTGCAACAATAACAACTGTAATTTCCCAGTGCACAACTCAAACATCAGGTTTTCTTGATTTTCCAAACAGAGGGAATTCCTTTGATATATTTTCAGTGGCATTCATGTTTTTAGCATCTTGGACACCCAACAACATTGTGGCATGTTTTAGTTTCTTATTTTTGATCAACCCATATAGTATATGAGCTTGTGCAACAAATGAATGTTTCTAAAAATGTTGTCAAATGATGTTATTGACATGGTCTCTAATAGTGTGAGTAGGGAGATGCTCCCCAAGGCCCTTTATTATGCTTGCCTCCAAATTTTCTGCAAATGGTCCACCCCTTTCCAAACCACTACAACTCCCTATTATCCTATCAACTTGAGAGGAAACAATTTGTTCTTCCAGTGGCTGATCAACCTAATATGGAAACTATTCTTCCTCCATTGGTTCATTAGCTTGACATGGCACATGTTGTTCCCATAGTGTCAATTGATCAACTTGATAGGGCACATGTTCCTGTAGTGGTTGATCAGGTCCATAGGGCACATCTTGATCATCATCTGGTTGATTATCTTGATGGGACACATCTTCTCCCTCATGTGGCTATTCAATTTCCATTCCTGCATAGTGGAATACAAAGTATACTTGTAATTTAAGTGAATCATCATCATAAGATAAGTGAATAGTAAATATATACATGTTTATTTAAGAAATCACCATAGATGGAACGTCATGATAAGATTTGATAGTTGGAAACTAGGTAGCATAAGTTGACATAGAGCAAGGGTTATAAGTTGAAAAATGAAAATAAAAGGGATTCTATCTCAGGGAAATATTGGTCGAAGAAGAGTGCACCAATAATGATATTGGTCCCTGTGTCAACAAAAAGGGTGATTCAAAATATGATGAAAGGTAAAAGCATTCCTCCACACTCAACAAAAAACGATTTGGAAACCCTAGGGTTCAAGCCACATAGACCAAGGGTTCTAAGTTGAAACATGAAAAGAAAATAGTTTTGAGCTAAGGGAAAGATGGGTTGAAGAAGAGAGCAGTTCAGTAAAAGTATCTATCCCTTTGTCAACAAAAAAGGTGATTCAGAATATGATGAAAGGTAAAAGCTTCAACATGTATGAAAGGTAAAATATTTTTCATGATGAAGTGAATTGTATGTAGGAGGCACCTGAAGATAATTTTAGGAATTTACAAGGTAAGTTCCTGAGATATAACACCAAAGGACGTCGCTCACAAACAGATCACAGATTAATACACTAGTATTCTTGACATGGTTAAAACCCTAAAAAAGGGAAATAGTCCACATCCTGAGCCAACACGGCCACTTCAGGCAATGTATTAATAAAAGAATGAAAATTTACATAAACTTCTCTCATGAACGGTCACCTTACAAATGACCATCCATGCTCTTTAAATAGAGATCATGGACCAATAAGGTGTTAATCCACAGATCAAGTGTCAGTAATACCGATGAGAGAATGAACCGTCAGATCACTACATATCGTGACCGTCAGATTGTAAGTTACAAAAGTACATAGTAAAGAAACATACTTTACCTAACTGTACACTAGACCAAGTTATACTTAACTATTTCCTATGTGAAAGAATATCCTAACATCCCCCCTTAAGAACAAATTGGGTTAGGATTGAAGGATGTACAAATATGACACAATAGGAGAAGGAAGGAGGCATTAGAACCTATCCCCCCTTAGTGACGACTTCCTGAATTCTAACCATAAATCGAATTTTTGTAAACTTCACCTCTGTGAGAGCCTTTGTAAAGATATCTGCAACTTGATCATTGGTTGAACAATATTTCACTTCAAGGACATGGTCATGAATGAGCTTTCTGATGAAGTGCATGTGTATTTCAATGTGTTTTCTGCGTTGATGTTGGATTGGATATTTGCATAGTTGAATGGCACTTTGATTGTCACACCAAAGTGTAGTCGGATGTTGCTGTTGAAAGCCAAACTCTAACATGATCTGATGAAGCCATAGGGCGTCCTTACTAGCTTCTACGACACCACAATACTATGCTTCTTCTAAAGAAATATAAATGGAACTTTGTTTCTTGCAAGCCCATGTAATAGGTCTAGAACCAAGAGTGAAGACATAACCTGCAGTAGACTTACGATCATCAGGGTCACCATCCCAATAAGAATTAGTGAAACCAACCAATAGAGGAGATGCTTCTGCATTGTAATGAATCCCAAACTGAACTGTACCTCGAACATAATAAAGTATTCTTTTAGCTTCTTTCCAATGACTTTCATGTGGGTTTTGCATAAATCGAGCAATAAGTCCAACAACAAAGGAAATGTCAGGACGTGTATGGGTCAGATATAAAAGTTTTCCTACAAGATGATGGTATAAGGTAGCATCAACTTCAGGGGAGGTACAAGTGACTGAAAATTTGGCTCTAAACTGAAAGGGAGAATGGGTTGACTTACAGTCTTCCATGTGAAAGTGGCATAGATCATCAACATAGAGAACGAGAGGTCCGCATTCCATCCATGTGATTTAGGTATGATTGAAGGCTTACCATTGTGGTAAAGGAATGACAAGATAGATAGGGGAGATTCACATAGTCAAGGCGCACAAGGGTTGTAATATTTTCCTACGTTATTAATACAAAAGTGCATTGTTTTTCCTATACATTATGTCTTTATTATGCATATGTAGAACATGAATCCTTGAATTCTTGTTTAGAGTTGTTTTCATATGTTATCTTGTATATTTTGTTCTCTTGCTTGTTTTGGATAATTTACAAGTTCCACTTTTAGAAATTGGAGTTGGAGCTGGAGCTAACAAGTAAGGAGAAGAAGGAATTTTCCATTGGATTCCAAACAGGCTTTCCTTTCATATTTCAAACATCTCCTAGGATTTTATTTTTATTTTGTGTTGGTTGTTTCTAGGCTAAGCCACTAGGTCAAGGGAGATTTCTTCTGTCTACAGAAGGAATTTATCCACAAAACAACTTGGTGACTCCACTGGGGGAACGAGATGTTCTTTAGTGGTTTTATTTTCCATAGCATTTTAGGACCTCTGTAGTAAACCTTATCTATATTGATCAAACTCTCATTGGATTTAGGAAAGTTTAATTTCAAGCTTAGTTAGGGTTTTTCTTTTGTTTTTTAAGATAATTTGTCCCATCCCACTTGTCCTTTTGAGACAATGCATATCAAGGCAGTCTCTTTGTTCTTGCGACGAGAGGCGCTCTACAACCTAGTATGGGGGTAGATATCACATAAAAACATAAATGTAAATGTAAACAAATCAGTATGGGGTAGATCTCACATAAAAACATAAACGTAAACGTAAATGTAAATGTAAACAAATAAGTATGGGGTAGATCTCACATGAAAATGTAAACATGTAAATGTAAACAACTCAGTATGGGGCAAGATCTCACATAAAAACGTAAACGTAATGCTTAACATTTAATATTCCTAATCTAATGTCGGCCCTATTTAAAAATCAGTCTAATTATTAGTATGTATAAACCCAATATAAATTTAAAATATAAAGAGGTTTACTAACACTAAAAAAAGATGCATGTTAAATAAATAAAAATATAAATAAACTATAGGTATGGTTTGATTTATTTACCATACCTATAGTTTATTTATATTTTTATTTATTTAACATGCATCTTTTTTGAGTGTTAGTAAACCTCTTTATATTTTAAATTTATATTTGGTTTATACATACCAATAATTAGATTGGTTTTTAAACAGGGCCGGCATTAGATTAGAAATGTTAAATGTTAAGCATTAAGTTTACGTTTTTATGTGATATCTTGCTCCATACTCAGTTATTTACATTTACATGTTTACATTTTCATGTGAGATCTACCCCATACTTGTTTGTTTACATTTACATTTGTGTTTACATTTATGTTTTTATGTGAGATCTACCCCCATATTGGGTTGAGATCTACCCCATACTGATTTGTTTACATTTACATTTACATTTACGTTTACGTTTTTATGTGATATCTACCCCCATATTGGGATGAAGAGCGTCTCTCGATGCAAGAACAGAGAGACTGCCTTGATATGCATTGTCTCAGAAGCACAAGTGGGATGGGGCAAATTATCTTAAAAAAGAAAAACCCTAACTAAGTTCGAAATTAAACTTTCCTAAATCCAATGAGAGTTTGATAAAGATAGATAAGGTTTACTACAGAGGTCCTAAAATGATATGGCAAATAAAACCACTAAAGAACATCTCGTTCCCCCAGTGGAGTCACCAAGTTGTTTTGTGGATAAATTCCTTCTGTGGATAGAAGCAATCCCCCTTGACCTAGTGGCTTAGCCTAGAAACAACCAAGACCAAAGTAAAAATAAAATCCTAGGAGATGTTTGAAATATGAAAGGAAAGCCTATTTAAAGGTTCCATGGATAAATTTCAATATATGTTAGGTCTCTATCTAATGATCAAGATAGGGCTCCTTATGAAACTGACTTAGAGTATTCAATACATAAGATATTTCTGGTATGGTATTCAGTAAGTACATTAGACAACCAATCATCTACCTGTATGATTATGGATCAACAAAGTTTGAATCTGAGCTTCTCAAATTATTCAAATTTGTGATCATTGGTCTTGCTATAGGCATTCAATCCATCATCCCAATTTCTGTAGAATGTTGATCACATGTTTTCCTTGACCAAGAAATATCTCACCTAGTTTCTGTCAAACTTCAAATATGAGGCAATAATGCATTAGTCCAAGATCATTCATGTCAATTAAACTATTATATCCTTCTTGCATTGATGAAAATGATGCTCCATACCAGTTATTAATCATTCATCCACATATAGAAAAATGATTACTGGTTCATTCTTTAATACTTTGATGTAGAGGTTTGGATCTATAACTCCTCTGATGAAACCAAGCTTTGTTATATAAGAATTCTTACGGGCATACCATGCTCTAGGGGATTTTTTAAAGCCATATAGAGACTTATTCAATCTACAAGCATGAGTTCCTTTCTACGTAATTCAAACCCTTAAGGTTGTTCGATGTAGACTTCTTCATCAATAGTACCATTAAGAAAAGGATCCTTCAAGTTTGTTTAATGTATATTCCATCCCATATAAGCTGCAATAGAGATGATAGTTATAATTTTCATGTACCTAGCTACAGGAGAAAACGTTTCATCATAATCAATTCCTCTTGTTGAGAGAATCCTCAAGCCACAAATCTAGCTTTATATTTGTCGATGCTTCCATCAGTTGCATGCCTAATTTTATAAATCCATTTCGAGGTCACAATTTATTTATCCTTTGGTCTAGGAATGATTTCCCAAACATCATTATTCTTTAGTAATTTATATTCTACCATCATTACATTCTTCCATACTTGATGTTTAATAGCCTATTCATAAGTAGAAGGTTCCGATTCAATGATTTTAGTCATATATGTTGCATAACAAGAGTAAATTTTGCATCTTTTTCTTTCTTTGAATGTTCCTTTTAGAGTTGCATGAAATTAAACGTATTGTAGGGTTGGTTTTATCCAAGCTTGTATTTTTCAAGTTTCCAGAATGTTGATAAGCTCTACAAGTTCACTTGTTCCTTCTAGTTCTTCATGATGATCAATTGTAGGTTCTAGAGAGTTTATGTGATTTGGGCTATTGCAAAATTATAGTCTTTCCTCTTCATTAGAATCAATAGGGATGTCTTTCAATTTCTTGTATGAAACACTTTCATCAAATGTAACATATCTTCTTACTTCAATTAAATTTTATTCCTTGATGTATATTCTATATGCTTTGGAAGGGTTACTATAACCAACAAAGATTCCTTTCATACCTGCAGGATCCAAATTCTTTCTTTTGTCCTTGGGAATATGAATTTATACTTGACATACAAATATTTTGAGATGATCAAAATTCAACTTCATTCGAGCAAAGGCTTTTTCTAGACTTATGTCACCAAGAATTCGATGAGGGCTTCTATTTTGAATGTAAACTGCGGTGAAGGTGGCTTCTCCCCACAATAATTTGGGAAGATCTTGATCATATAACATGACTCTTACGCACTCTTCTTTAGATCCATTATTTCTTTTGGCTACAACATTTTGTTGATGATTATAGGGAAATATTAGCTCCCTTTTAATCTCGACTTCTTTGCAAAAGGCCACAAGTTCTTTAGATGTATAATCATCTCCATTATCTTATCTCAAGGTCTTGATCTTATTTTTCATCATATTTTCAACTTCTTCTTTGCACTCCTGGAATTTTTCAACTACTTCATCTTTAGACTTTAAGAAATATATCTGAGTCTTTCTAGAGTAGTCATCAATAAACATTACAAAGTATTGATGACCACCAAATGATTTTTCAGCCATGGGACCATAGACATCATAGTGAATTAGGTCCAATATTTCATTAGATCTTGAGTCACCTCTTGGGAAATGACTTCTTCACATTTTTTCCAAGAGTGCACCATTTACAAAATCCATGTTCTTCTTTCAATGGAGGCACACTTGTAACCATTTGACTCAAGGATGACAATATTTGGTAATGGAGATGGCCATATATTCTATGCCAAAATTCACATGGATTGATTTCATTTTGTATTAAGGTCTGAGGAGGAGTAGTTATAACTCTATACAACCTCCCTCAGATGAATCCCAATAATCCTAGCATTATATATACTAGATCCTTTAGCCAAAGTAACCACATTTCCATTAGTGAAAACTACTATGTTTCCTTTAACATCTAAACAAGAAATATAAAGTAAATTATTTTTCAAACTGGGAACATGGAAAATGTTATTGAGATGAATGTTCCCACCAAATTATAGCTTGGAGGAGGTAGATCCAATTTCTTTGACCAGATGGCTATTTTGGTCTCCAAGTTCCACTTTGTGAAAAGAAGTTCCTTTTTATAGAGTTTTGAGATGTCGATGTTCACCTGTCATACGCCTTGAAGCTCCACTATTGATCACCCATGCATTTTCATCTTCAATAGAACTTGTAAGTGTAGAATAGAAATTCCCATCCTTTACTCCTTTAGATAATTTAGAAACAAAGTTGATGATGTATCCTTTGATGTATTTAAGAAGAATCCTTAGCACCTTGATACCTTCCTTCATATACTTGTCCGTTTAGAGAGAGAAAGAGTTTCTACAAATATGTCTCCAATCAAAATTACTTAACAAGGTGTGACGTTTTAAGCTTCCTTCCTTCACCTTAGCTTTGATACAATGTTGAGAAATCAATTGTAATAGGGGTTGATGTTTGATTCCTCCTTGATAATTACTTGTGAATGCAATATGCCTTATTATTAATTATTATATCTTATTCATCAAGGAATTATACAAATTTACAAACCATAAATATCACAAAGAAACCAGAGACACCAAAAATTAGGCTCCAAGCCAGGGCAAAACACCACAAGGGAAAAAACCCAACAATCCTTCTCTTATAGGATCATATAAAAATGAGAGATATCCAAGACCAAGATCAATACATAATTGCCACAAATAGCCCAATTCATCCCTCTAAGTCTTCCTTCAATAAGTCAAAGTCAACAAAATTCAATGTTGGTCAACCTTTCTGAAAGCTAGTCAAAATACAGAAATTTTTGGCCTTGCAGTAGAGGCAAAATTTTGACCCTGTAATAAACTCAAATTTTCCTTAGAAATATTCCATGTGTGAGTAGAAATAGGAAAACAAATTTGAATTTTATCTCTCCTTTGACTTCCTTCCCTTTCCTTTGACTTTGGTTCACTTTCTTCTTTTTAAGGTGCAAAAATAGATAAATGATGTGATGAATGAATGGTTCTCCAAGAGGTCCAAGGAGGGTCAATTGGTCTTTGTGTTGACACTTTGACTAAAAAAAATCAATTTATTTTCTTTCAAATGTCCAAATGGGACATGACTTAAATACAATTTATTTTAACTCATAATAAACAAGTTTGAATATTTTTTATTCTTGAGCATGAAGAACATGGTTTGACCAAAAGTAAAATAATAATAATAATGAATTATGATAAATACATCAATGATAACATTACATTACATCATGAAGACCGACACTAGTTACAATTTCAGCACCAATCCCATACTTTGAAAAATATTTATAACCATACAACTTCCTTGTAGTAATGCCCATATTTTTTATAATAACCTTGACTTGACCCCCCTGGATTGGAATGTACTTATACATTTAATATCTTAATAGGTTGGCGACCTAGCTTATGTTGGGGTTTTTGTACCCCTGTTTGTACAAATATGTTTTAAGGTCTGTGTAATTCAGTCAAAGAACCTATATTATTTGTTCATTGACCTGAGTTCCACCGAGACCTGCATTCTTGTGCATCTATAATATGTTAGGCTGGTGGGCCAAAGTACTCGTGAGTTTCAAGGCTAGAACTCCTATTGTGTTGAGTTAAAATGCCAATAGGCTTAGTAGACTCATTATTTGATGTGGATTAAGGGAAAAAATGTAGAAATTAATAGCAATTTGCTACTACTGATCAATCTAAACTCAAAGCAAGAGATTAGAAATTTCCTCTACAATTCTAGGGAATAGAAAACACAATTTACAAAAACATGCAATGGCATGCAACCATCAAAACTAGAATAACATAATGATTTACAAGGGAAACCAACTAGGAAAAACACTTCGTTGCTTTTCATTAATTGTATGAGAAACTATTACAATGCATTGCTTCAAATCTTAAGCACACCTGACACTGTAAACCTATTCACTTGTTGGATGTCCTGCTCTAGCCAACACTTAGCCAATTCAAGGCCCCAACTTATTCCTATTTCTTTGCACAATCCTTGAGGAAATTAGTTCCTAAGAGATAGGAATTGCCTCCTATTTGCTTGTGCAAATCCCAGAGAATTGATCACTTGCATCAATGCCAAGCCTGTACACTCAACTAATATACAATTGATAATTATAATATGCCTTTTCCTCCACTCCAGCTAGGCAATTCAAATTCCATGCATGTTTGGGCTATTTTAACTGAGAGGTCACTGAGTTAGCAACATTTCTACTACTAAAATGACCTTCAACAGACTCACCTAGCTACTTGGAGCTATCATGAAATACTAGATTCTCATAGAGTTTGATACAACTCTGATTATCACAATAAATCATTTTCAAATCCATCTCCTGGCTGAAAGGAGACAAAAAAATTTTCCTCATCCATATGGCCTCACATGTTGCTTGACTTGCAGCCATGTATTCAACCTCTATTGATATGAGTGTTGTAGACCTTTGTTTCCTACTATACCAGGAAATAGTTGCTGACCGAAAACTAAAGATAGCACTTGAAGTAATTTTCATCTTTGTTCGACTCCCTGCCCAATCTGCATTAGTGAAGCCTTGGAGCTTCACTCCGTCTATCCTCATTTACCATAACCCATACTTGGTTGTGCCTCTGAGGCATCTCAACACATGATTTGTTGCTTTCCAATACAACTTGGTAGGCTTCATCATGGCTTGACTAAGCTGATTAACTGCATAGCATAGGTTGAACCTTGGGTTCACCAGATACATAAAGGATCCCAAAACTTATCTTTAGAAGGTGGCATCTACTACCTCCCTTGATGAAGCACTCTCCTTCCTCCACTTAGTAGCTAGAGGTGTGTCCATAGGCTTGCAATTTTCCATGTCAAATCTCTGAAGTATTTCATAGGATTACTTACCCTGATTTACAAATTCCTCACCATCACCCTACCATACTTCCAGCCCAAGGACGTAATGCATCAAGCTGATGTCTTTCATCTTGAATTCTCTTGCAATGTCCTCCTTGAAAGATTGGATCAATTTCTCATCCCTATATGTATCAAGCCATCAACATACAATACAAAGATAAGCAACTTTCCATCTACCACAATGTGATAAAGATTGGCATTTTCTTCACTTTTGGTGAAGCCCAATCCACTAAGATATGTGTCGATATGAGTGTACCATGCTCGGGACACCTGCTTGAGACCATAGAAGGCTCTCATTAGTCTACACGCATGTGTCTCCATGTCATATGTCTGAGCTCTTCAACCATTTGAAAAATTTTAATAGCTTATCTGAGGCCTATTGTATTTTAGTGGTAGTGTTAGTATAATCAATTACATTTACCTTAACTATTGACCTTCACTTTTTAAGTGTTGATTTGTTAATAAAAAAATTTGAGGATGCTCCATTTTGTGTAAGTTGTTGGATAAATTCAACACAAAGATAGGTGTGGAGCATGTTCTTCAAGACATAACTACTAAGGTGTTGATTATGTGGCACTTGAAAAATTGATAATGAAGAGACGACCCATATTATTTTGTTCTTTATATGTTGCGTTGATTTAATATTGGAGACATTGAGGAGGAAATGGGGAGGATATGAGCATCACCAAATCCATTTATGATCATGCCCTCATGATGACATCACAAATAATATAAAGTTGTTGTGTTGTACCATCACCCTACCAACGTCAATCCATTCTCAATTTTCAATTAGAGCAGAGGAAAATGTTTTCTTTTATAGAATGGCATGCTATTATATTTAACAAAAAACCTAGGGGACAGGTTGTACCTTCACTTGTTTCTAGAGGATCCTTGTGGATTTAGGAAGGGAAGGTTTTTCTCTTAGTGAAAGTTTAATAAATATTTCTTGGTTAATAGTGACAAGCCCATCACAACCTACCTATATGAGGCCATGTATAAAGTCACAATGAATCTAGCCCAACACTTTGTGAGAGACTGAGTAAGGAGGGAAATCTTGTGTACATCATGGTATTTTCTTCATGAAATATGGAACAATATGCTCCATCACCCACCTCATACAAGTGGGGCCATTCTCAACCATACATTTCTTTACTCTGGTAACTTTGACTACTACAATGAGACTATGGTTGGATTCTTTACTTGTGTGTGAAGGATCATGCCAGATCCAAGGGTACATGTGGTCATACAAATTTTGAAGATGTATAAGAGAGTTGTGAGATTAGATGGTTATCATATAGATCCAAGGTTATATGTGGTCATACAAATTTTGAAGATGTATAAGAGAGTTGTGAGATTAGATGGCTATGATATAGTCGTTGAGGAAGAATTGAAATGTCAAATAAGAAATTTGTTGCAAATTTTATATTTGTAAAGATTCGATTATCAATTTCAAAGTTCAAACTTCACATTTTAAATTTCATTAATTTAATTTATTTCATTGATTGGAAATATTTTATAAATTAAAAGTTAATAATTGTTAAATGGAATTGGGGTATCCATTCATGAGGTATGCATAAATTCACTTATTACCTATTCTTAGTAAGTAATTTGTGTTGCAAAGGAAACAAGTCCAAACTAGGCAACATCGAGACGACATAACATATCACATTTTTTCATATATTCTATTATTCCTTCATTTATTACCTATTCTAAGTAATTTATGGTTCAAAGGAAACAAGTCCAAACTAGGCAACATCTAGATCACATAACATATCACATTTTTTTCATTTATTCTATTATTCCTTCATTTATTACTTATTCTTAGTAAGTAATTTATGTTGTAAAGGAAACAAGTCCAAACTAAGAAACATCTAGATCACATATCATATCACATTTTTTTTCATCTATTCTATTATTCCATATGCTATAGCCTTACATCATTTCCTTTGCAACATGTGGTGCAATTCCTAGTTATAACTATACAACTTCCTTTTAGTAATGCCCATAGTTTTTATAATACCGCTGACTTGAGCCCTTTGGATTACAATGTACTTATACATGTGATATATTGATATGATATCTTAATAGGTTGGTGAGCTAACTTCTATTGGGGTTTGTGTACCCTTGTTTGTACAAATATGTTTTAAGGCCAATGTGTTTGTGGGATTGGGTCAAAGAACCTATATTATTAGGTTGGTGAGGTGAGTTCCACCCAGGCCTACGTGACTGTGCATCTATAATATGTTAGGTTGGTGGGCCAAAGTACTCGTGAGTTTCAAGGCCAGAGTTCCTATGGTGTCGGGTTAGAGAGTTTGTGTGCTAAAAGCCATTATTTGATGTGGATCGAGGGAAAACATGAGTATTACAACTTAAGTGGTGATATGATGCTTCAACCCTCAAGTTCCACATACAAATTAAGAAAACGAAAAAATTTACTAAAAAAATATGGTAATAAAATAAAGGGAAATTGTTCTGATTTGGTGTAAAATTGTGATCGCCTGGGAAATACAACGTGGGAAATAGTATTGGTCAATGATGATTGGATTTGATAAACTGTTCATTTGCATGTTCTCAAATGTTATTCCCTTGGCAATGCCCTTCCCTCCTTGAAATGTTTTAATTCTAACTCCATTGTCAGTGCCCGTGAAAGAATCTCCATTGACAGTGGCATTGTTGACTCTATTAAGAGAAGAATATCAGCCAAGGCTTTTGAAATTGTGTAATAACAACATAAACCCATTATTAGTGCAATGAAATTCATTGAATACTCATATCCTTTGGCACCCAATTTAAATATTATCAAACTATTTAACCTAATTCCATGACCCGACCGAGAAGTAACTTTTTCAATGTAGAGATTCGAAGTCCCTTCCAAAATACCAATACAATCATATCCTGCACAACCAAAGTTAAAGCTTTTATCTTTCATATAATAGCTACCCCTCCAACAATTTTGAATTGTTGATGGGAAATATGTTACCTATTTCGATGTTGATATTTCGAAGATGGACATTATAAGAATCTATGTGAACTCCATCGGTGTTGGGGCTTTCGAAAGGGCCTCGAATAGTTAATCCCTCCACTAGAACCTTGTCACTTGAATCTATAGTAATATGGAACTGCTTGTAATCAATGGAAGTGAAATATCTCACCACGGTATTAGTAGTGCCCACAAATCGTAAATATTTCCCATTATCATTCCACAATGTCAAATCACACTCATGATAAACTCCTTACACTATAAGATCCTAGTTTTTCAACACTTGAATTAATGTGTGAAAAAATAGGTAAATAATTTACCGTAGGCCAAGATTTGCACTACACAAAAGAAAATGTATTCAATCAGTATTAAGTATGAGGATGTGTATCCAAATCACTATTAAACAACTCATGACTCATTGTACAAATGGTAATTTTTATACTTACTTGCACATTGTTTTTACATACGTTCCACTAGAAGGCTCCTTGTCCATCCAAGGATCCCCCACCATTCACAGTTAGACCATCTACCTTCGTGAATGGTAACTAGTATTGATTTTGAATTTGTGCATTCCATAAATTATTGTTGGATGGTAAAATTAAATTCCCAGCTAACTGCCAAAACATATCTTAGTGCTCAAACTAAAGAAATACATAAATCTTGATGTGAGTAAGGATTTAATAGTAATAGTTTACCTGCACCATAATATTAGCATTCTTGCATGGCCCCTTAAAGGAAATTGGACCAACCAATTGATGTGAGGAAGGATTTAATAGTAATAGTTTACCTGCACCATAATATTAGCATTCTTGCATGGACCCTTAAAGGAAATTGGACCAACCAGAAATTTTCCTTTCGGTATGTAGACTATAGATGGTCGAGTAGAAGAACAAGCTGCATTCCACACTACCGAAAATGCCTACAAATAACAAACAAAAAACAAATTCAATTGTTAAACCTTATGTCTCTATCCATTTTCTTTCGTTGATTTAAGTTTCTCTCCCTTGATATTGTCAGGTGCCATTTTCTTTTGCACCATATTGTTGAACATTATACATGACACCCAAATCCATTATGTTGTCTAAATGGATACGTACTAAATTCACCCTTGCAAACATAAAAGAGCCATTGAAAACCACAACAACTAATAAGAAGAAAAAAATCTTCATTCTTTCAAAAATGCAATTGCTTACAATTAGAAGTCACAACTCCCCTTTTCCTTGAACAATATGCACTCATCTTGCATTCAACAAGTTATCTTGAGAAGTAGCAATAATGTAGCAATTTTCTTTCGAGATCTTCCTTACCCAAATTCGCTCTAAATTCATGGTAGAAGTATATTTATAGCCTATGAATGCTGTGAGGCCACTTTGGTTGAGTGGACACTTCGTTAGAACATAGCAGGGAAAATTTTAAGAACCCCCCCTAAATTTACATGTATAATAAATGGGCTAATCTCCATGGTATATAGGAAAAATGGAAGGCGATTTTATCAATAATATGATATGTATATATAATTTTTTGGCGAATCTCTCACCAGGCATGGTGAATATTTTACTCAATTATAAAATTTTGTGTTTATTGAATACACAAATGAAATCATTGCATTTCTTTAAAATATCTTTTGAAATCAAAATTACCGAAATTACATATCGATAACCTAGTGGGTGTAAGATAAATTCACCCGTGCCATTCACATAAAGCATGAGAAAAAAACTAATACTATATATAAAATATAAAACCAAGAAAAATTCAAACTCATCACTTCTAGGGAACTCATAACCACCCTGCCAATACACAAGTATGTTCCTGTTTGCAATTAGAAAAATTACCCAAATTACAATATGTTTACTCCACTTCTAGGGACCTCGTAACCACCCTGCCAATACACAAGTATGTTCTCGTTTGAAATTAGAAAAATTACCCAAATTACAATCTGTTTAGTCTAGCATATGTTGAAAAGTTATATAAGGATGACTAGTGCAATCAATCCATTCCTTGTAGCCCTGGATTTGTTTCAGTTTAAAACATAAGTATACAAATATACTTGTCCAATGTCTATGTTTTAACCATTCACCTTAAGATGTTTTTACAATATAATTTCCTAAGTCCATTTAATATCTTCATTATCATAAAAACCAACCTATATTCATCTTAACTCCACATCTACCACTCTTAGGGGGATGAAATCTATTTATCCCTTTGAGCACT
>APFE030052370.1:0-23101 GCA_000404065.3 Pinus taeda | reverse complement strand
ATATATATAGATATAGATATATATCAGTTTTGTACGAAATGTGTGTTTATAACTATGCAAGCAGTGAGAGTAAGCATTGGGGAGGGCATTTAACCTTGTTGGTTGATTAAATACTTAAATTAATTATTAAGCTAAAATACTTTGAATTTTGTGCACAGTCGGTCCATGGAGGAAACTTGCATAAGACCTTGAGTACAAGTTAAATTTATTAGCATGACTGAGGTCATGAGGTGGTTGGATCTCATAAAAATGAATGTAAGTTATAGGAACATTGAGTATTATGGCTTTGTGCAATATAGGTCTTGTTAGTTTCTTATAGTCATGGTAGTTAGGAAACAAGTTTTGTCTTTCATGTTTATTTGGAAAATGTGTAAAGGTTTGCTATGATATTGTAGAGATGAAGCTACGAGTCTTAGTTTAGAATAAATTTTTTTTTATTGAATGTAATTATCTCAGTGTGTGTGACAGGTCATGCAAATGGTAATTTATATTCTAAGAGTTCGAGTTAAGTGAGTTTAGGGTTATGATCCATTCAAGTCATGAGTGGGGGTATGATGGTCTTGGTCTTGCATCATGGTACGAGGTAGTGACATATTGTCAAGTTGTTTTTTGATCAAATTAGGTATGTACTATGACATTATCCTCCCGTACAATTGTGTGAACAGTTCATTGCGCAAAGTTTGTAGCGGATGTTGCACTTTAAACAAGGGATCAAATTTTGATGAGGAATTAGGATTTTTGGCACTTTTGTACTTGTAGGAGCGTTTTGTGAATATTTGGATCGACCCCAAATCATTTTTCTCAATGAAAAGTTTAGTGCTTGGTCAAATCATGAAGATGGAGGTGCGTTGTGCTCCCGTTGCAAGAAGAAGGTTTGGAGTTTCAAGGGTTTTGTTGAACCTAGAAGTTTTCTCATGGGTTTGAAACATTGTATGGAACATTCCATTCCATCCCAGTACCCTCAGCATGTCAAATGATGGCCGGAGATAGCGTAAGCTTGGACCATTCCATGTTTTTGTTGCAAGATTTGGGCATTTTAAACTCCAATAGGACTCATTTTGATGGGAAAGATTTAACAAAAGTCGGGGGTCAGAGCAAAGAAGAAGATAACACATAATGTGTTGCAAGATACGGTACTAACCCCATTAGTTTGCAAGTAGCTCTGGATTGGACCTGTGGCCCTGGTTATGTAGATTGTGGCCCTATACAACCTGGTGGGTCTTGCTATGTACCCAATACCTTATTCACCCGTGCCTCATTTGCATTCAACAGGTATTATGAAGACTGTGCATATTTTTTATATGTGCATCTACCGTATATTCGTAAGCGCAAATGAACTTCATATGAAAAATTTATCGCATTTTCAAGTTTTGCAAAAACAGGCCAAAAGGAAGGACGTAGGTGACATGTAGCATCCCCATAGGGTGACATGTGGAAAATTGTACAAAGGACATGCAACATTGTAGAATGTTGATGTAGTAGATCATATGATGTTGTGGCATCTGAGCTAGAAGGACAGGTGGTATACAATTGGAAGACATGTGGCATAGGAGATGATTCGGAAGAGTGACATGGTAAAGCATGGAGTAAAATGATGTGGCATCTAGTGTGGCATTCTACGTGGATATTGGCTCAGCAGGTGATTAGGATTTAGGCTTTAATTGTGTGCCATGTGGGGCAATGTGACATGTCAACCAATCCTGTGTTTGCACATGGCACCTTGATTGGATAAAATGGTTCTGACCTCTATTGAATGATCGGGTAGAGATTCGAACCCTCCACCTTGGTGGAGGTGGGAACAATGCTTGAATAGTTCTTGGTGCTTGACTATCTATTTTTGACCCAGATTGTTGCGCATGACAAACCTAACAAAGTCTCCAAACGTACCGACCCTTATGGAAACACTTCTGAAACATGCAAGGTCTCACTTGAGGCAACTAAGGGGGGCTATGAGAACCAAACTTTTGTAGTTGAGAAGGGGATAATATTCCAGTTGACACCATTTCCTCAAGAGATCAAGTTCCTTAATACCCAACAACTATGTTCACTACCCTTAAAGTGACACAATTTCTCTCCATAAGAAAATTCAATAGACAAAACAATAAAGAAGAAGACAGCGAGCCCCAAATCTAGAACCGAAAAATTATCCATTTGTCATTCCCAATAATAAACACAACTTACAATTTCACTATAGTAATGACATTAATAAAATAATATAGAAATTAAACCATTCGACAACAAAAGGGTGACAAAATTTGCTCAATGCTTCTTTCTATTAAATCATATCAACTAAATACAATATATGTACCTAATTCTCATCAAAATCCATGACTCACTAGCTTACATAGATCACAATTACAATATAGAGCTTCAAAACGCTGAAAACCCAAAAATATAACCAAGAGCTCTTCCCAAGAAGCAAAAATATCGAACCCCTAACCGAGTTGGATCTCTTTTATTTATACATGATTACATTAGTAGGATTACTCATTATATTTTTTGGTGAAAACTAATTACCCACAAATATATTGTAATTCACCATGATTTACTGACATATTTTTTGAGCCAATATTTTGTTTAAATTGGGTCTTTTCCCACCATGTTTCTCCTTTGCAACCACGCCCCCTTGCCTACTTCATAGTACACCATACTGATTGATGTTGAGCGCTCTTACCTCATTCACATGATGCTTTTGTGCACTATGATATGTTTCTTTATTTGCACACACAATCCAAAAATTCAAAAATTGCCTCTAACAAGCCCCCAACACACACATGTGGCTCACCACAAGCCACTCAGCCCTTGTCCTATCTATATTATTCTGGGAGCCTCCTTCAACAGTGGATTTAATTTCCTTTCTTACAAATCGAAATAATTCCAAACTCAAAATGGAATATTGTATTATGCTCCACCTCCTTTAGCAGTATTTTCAAGCTATCCAAAATTTTTTTATTGGATGGGGTGCACATACCCATCCAACTAGGTGCACTTGATAGCCAACTCTGATGTGTACATTGTTTCCCTTGTTGGTATCATCATTTGTTGTTGCATTTCTATCTAGTGAGGCTGAGGATTCCCTTTCATTACAAAAATTTACATGCAAATCCCATGTGCATGCAAAGAGATCCTTTTGGATGTTGCAGACCTTGTTAGTGGGACCACCTTGACACTAATTTTTTCGTTATCCATGTATTTCTCCTGCATAGATAGTGTTGGTATACATTATCTAGTGAAAATATATTCTTCTCTTTAATATGTCTCTCAAAGTGATTTGCACTCTCTTCGCACAAAGCCTTTAACCATTCGACCAGTACTCCTAGTTCACCCTTACATTTCCCTACAACTTTTTGCTTTTTGGAATTCCATTGGTCCTTAGAACTACATCATTCCATGACTCAAACTCCTTTTCACCTCATGTCTTCAACTATCCATGGCTTCCCATTCTCTATCTTCCACAATCACATAGTGTCAGCTCTCCCTTCATATTCTTAACTCTTCTTCGACTTATACTCTCTATTCTCCCTTACATGTTGCACTTCCTCATATTCTCAAGTCTTCATTGACGCTTATAGAAACTTTTATTCACTTTTAATTATCACTTGGTAAGAAAACCACTCACTTGGTCTGGGTTTTATAAGTATATTATCGCACTTCTACCTCCCTGCAACATCATGATGTTGACCACCCTCTTCAATGCATCAAGATATGAATCACAAAATTCCCAATTTACGCGTATGTGAAACATCCATGTCACCAGGGGAGGAGATAGTGGGCACGTGTTCATTCTTGAGATTGTCCCATATCACCTCTAAATTTTCATGTCCAGCACATCTTAGATCTATCCAATCCAACCATTCTGATAACAAGAGGTATGATAGGCTAACATTTCATCTACTGACAGGCATATAAGTTTTATTTTGTAGAGTCTGATATTCTCACTAGGTACATTTGCCAATGTCTAGCTTGAAATAATTATTTCACTGTTTCCACACATGGATCTTAGCGTAGCACTTGTCATCAAACCACCTAGAATGTATTTGCATGTTGACCATCTTCCCGTGCACCATATCCTTCCTGTGATACATGTACATTCAGAAATTTAGTTCTACATCAACAGTTAAAATGATGTTTTCTGCCTTAACATTACAAATTAAAAAGAACTACTACGTACTTATGAACATAGGAAAGAGTAAATATGACTCCTCTTATGTTATGCTGAAGATAGAATGTCCCTATAGGGATTTAGCCATCTTACATTTACATAACCCTCCCATTGCTCACCATTCAACATCTCCAATTGTAATACATTTGCGTCAGTGACAATTTAGATCCTATAAGGGCCTACCCAGTCCATTTGAAACTTTCCTGGCAGATTTAAAAAAAGGTTATTATATATTAGTACCAAATCCCCTTCCTGAAATGTATTTTTCTTGATGCGTCTATCATGCCATGATTTATCATGTTCCTTATGTACTTTCTGATGGAATCCTACAAGGAATAGATCATATTTTAGTTGCAACAATTCCTCTAGTCTATGTGTCAATGCTCCTGCTTCCATCATTTGTGTATATGTCGCAATGTGCAAACTCAGCATGAGGATTTCCATCGGTCTCACCACTTCTTCTACATACACAAGTCTAAAAGGTGTATGGCTAGTCAAATTCTTGCAAATTGTGCGATACACCCAAAGGAAAAAAGTAATTCGAAGATCCCAGTCATATCTATTAGCATTATAGACCTTGCTGAGTGCATTCTCCAAAATCTTGTTAAAAACTTCCACCTTTCTACTAGCATAAGGATGATAAGGTGTATTCCTCCAATGGTAAATTTCAAATTCTTACTTCAAGGATGAAATATTTTTTTTAAAAAGTGTGTTCATTGTCGCTCATTAGAATTCTGGGGCAACCAAATGTAGTAACAACCTTCTAGAATAGAAACTTTGTAGTAGTTTTATCACTGCAATCTTTTATCAATGCAACTTTAGCCTACTTAGTCAAATAGTCTATTGTTGTGATAATGTACCTCATTCTTGACCTTCTAGTAAGTGGGCTATTGAGACCCACAAAATATATGGCCCACTTGCCAAAAGGATGAAACATAATTGGTGGCGCCAAAGGCATCCCTTCTAGAGGGTCTCCCCACCCTCTGGAAAACATCACAACTCTTACAAAACTCCTTTGCATATATGTGTATCACCGACCACCATACATTAGCGAAAATTTCAGCCTAAAAGTGCCCATGAAATTTTCATTTACATAATATGTAAAGTAATCAAAATTCTTTAAATTTAAAAAGAGGTAGATGTAAATATTTTGGAGGGAAAAAAACAACTTTATTTTGTTGTATTTTTGGTTTATCTTCTTATAGGTTTACTCAAATTTAAAGTGTAAATAGTTATTGGATGCAAAATTAAAATTTTCATCCAACGAATACCCATTATGCATACTTTCGAGGAGACTCACATTGACAAAAATTGAAGATACATTAAAAAACGTGTTCAACACATTTTTTTTTAAGTATATTCAAATTTTATCAATGTGGGTCTTCTCAAAAGTATTCATAATGGTGACTCGTTAGATGAAAAATTCAATTTTGCATCCAACGAGTGTCTACACTTGAAACTGGAATAAACCTATAAGGAGATAAGGCAAAAATATAATTGAAAAAAAACTAGTTTTCCTCTTTTCCCTCCAAAATTCATAACACCTATTTTAATATTTTCCTATTATTTTATTATGTTTCCTTAGGAGGCCACTTTTAGGCTGAACTTTCCTCTAATGATCCTCCATGCAAAATCTTTTTCATTGTGGTTCACTCTACGTAGTGTCCTCCTACAACACCTTTATGTGCCCTCACCAAGACCATCAGACATTCATGTTGTAGGACACATCTCAAAACTCCTTCAGCATCTAATTGGGCACGAGGAATTCCCTTCACCTCACCACTTCTTGTACATAAGCAAGTCTAAAAGGTGTATGGCTAGTCGCTGCTTGCAAGTTGTATGATACGCCCAAATGACAACTGGAATTCGAAGATCCTAGTCATCTCTATTCAAATTATAGACGTCGACGAGTGCATTCTCCAAAATCATGTTGAAATTTTCAACCTTTCCATTAGCTTGAGGATGATAAGATGTACGCTTGCGGTGGTAAATTTCAAATTTCTGTGTCAAGTTGCAATATTCCGATTTAAGAAGTGCATTCCTTGGTCACTCATTAGAATTTTAAGACAACCAAATCTAGTAACAACATTCTCAAAAAGAAGTTCCGCTACAGTTTCAACACTGCAATCTTTTACATACTTAGCTTCAACCCACCTAGTCAAATAGCCTATAGTAGTGATAATGTACCTCGTTCATGATCTTCTAGTAGGTGGGTTGATGGGACCCACAAAATTTATTGCCCACTTGTCAAAAGGTTGCAACATAATCTGTGAGGCCAAAGGAATCTCATCCCTTCAAGAGGGTTTTTCCACCCTCTAAAAAACACCATATTCTTGCATGCATAATCTTTTGCATTGTGGCTCATCTTCTGTAGTGTCCTCTTACAACACCTTCATGCACCTCGACCAAGATCATCATATGTTCATACTATAGGACACATATCCTCAGAACTCCATCACTGCCTAACTAGGCATGAGGAATTCCATTGGCCTCATCATTTCCTTTACATACACAAGTTTAAATGGTGTATGGCTTGTTAGATGCTTGCATATTGTGCGATACGCCTAAGGACAACTCAAATTCGAACATCTCAGTCATCTCTATAAGATTTGTAAACATTGGTGAGTGCGTTCTCCAAAATCTTATTGAAATCTTCTACCTTGCCATTAGCTTGACGATAATAAAGTGTATTCTTCTGGTGGTAAATTTCAAATTCGTGTCAAGGCTACAATAGTCATGTTTAAGAAGTGTGTTCCTTGGTCACTCAATAGAATTTTAGGACAACCAAATCTAGTAACAACATTCTCAAATAGAAATTGCATAATAGTTTCAACACTGAAATATTTTATTCGCAGAAGTACGAGCCACCTAGTCAAATATCCTATATCAGTGATAATGTACCTTGTGCCTGACGGAAGATATGGACATTTAAGAAATTTACGCATATACGGAATATATGTACATAAACGAAGTTGCACATATACGGTAGATGCTCATATACAAAATATGGACATATACGAAAAATATGCGCATATATTGCATATATGCATAGTTTCTATATATGGAAATTGCGTATATACTGTAGATGCACATACATAAAAGATGTGCATATACAGAAGATATGCACATATAAGAAAGTTATGTATATAGGGAAGATATGCACATATATTCCGTATATGCACAATTTCAATATATACGCAACCTCTATATATGGAATTTGCGCATATACGAAATTTATGTATAGATGAAAGATATGCACATATCTTTCGTATATGCACAATTTGCGTATATGTGCAATTTATGTATATGGAATTTACGCATATACGATGAAGATATATAAACTACATATACGATGAAGATATATAAAAAACGTGCATATACGGAAGATATGCACATATAAGAAAGTTAGGGTATACCGAAGATATACGCATATCTTCCGTATATGCACAGTTTCCGTATGTGCACAATTTCTGTATATGAAAATTGCACATAGACGGAAATTGTGCATATACGGAAGATATATGCATATCTTTCGTATATACATAACTTTCTTATATGTTCACAGTTCCATATATGTGCAATTTCTGTATATGGAAGTTGTGCATATACTATAGATTCACATATATAAAACACATGCATATATGGAAGATATACACATATAAGAAAGTTACGCATACACGGAAGATATATGTATATACGGAAGTTATGTGTATATGAAATGCAGTCTATGCACATATATAGGTGTAACTTCCGTATATGCACATATCTTTCGTATATGCATAGACTTCATTTTATATACACATAACTTCTGTGTATACACATATCTTCCGTATATGCATAACTTTCTTATATGTGTATATCTTCTGTATATGCATGTCTTTTATATATGTGAATCTACAATTAACTTTCATATATGCACATAAGGAAGTTATGTGCATATACGGAAGTTATGTGTATATAAAATGTAGTCTATACACATAACTTCCGCATATAGGCGTCACTTCCATATATGCGTAACTTTCTTATACGGAAGATATGTGCATATATGAAGGATTATGCATAGGCTGCATTTTATATACACATAACCTCCATATATACACAAATAAGAAAGTTACATATATACGGAAGATATGTGCATATAAGAAAGTTGCACATATACAAAAGATGGACATATACGAAAAATATGTGCAAATATTGTGTATATGCACAATTTCTGTATATGGAATTTGCGTGTATACTGTAGATCTACATACATAAAAGACGTGCATATACAGAAGATATGCACATATAAGAAGCTTATGTATATACGGAAGATATGCACATATCTTCCGTATATGCATAATTTCAATATACACACAAATTTTATATATGGAATTACCGCATATACGAAATTTATGTATAGACGAAAGATATGCACATATTTTCCGTATATGCACAATTTTCATATATGTGCAATTTATGTATATGGAATTTGCGCATATACGATGAAGATACATAAACGACATGCATATACAAAAGATATGCACATATAAGAAAGTTAGGGATATACCGAAGATATGCGCATATCTTTTGTATATGTACAATTTTTCTATATGCGCAATTTCTGTATATGAAAATTGCGCACATATGGAAATTGTGCATATATGGAAGATATACACATATAAGAAAGTTACGCATATACAGAAGATATGTGCATATAGGGAAGTTATGTGTATATGAAATGAAGTCTAAGCACATATCTTCCGTATATGCATAGACTGCATTTTATATACACATAACTTCCATAGATACTGCATATACACATAACTTCCGTATATAAACATATCTTCCATATATGCATAACTTTCTTATATGTGTATATCTTCCGTATATGCATGTCTTTTATATATCTTAATCTACACATAACTTCCCTATATGCACATACGAAAGTTATGTGTATATAAAATGCAGTCTAAACACATAACATCCGTATATAGGCGTAATTTCCATATATGCACATATCTTCCGTATATGCATAACTTTCTTATACGGAAGATTATCCATAGACTGCATTTTATATATACATAACTTTCATATATACACATATAAGAAAGTTACGCATATACTGAAGATATGTGCATAAACGGAAGTTGCGCATATACGGTAGAAGCACATATGCAAAAGATGGACATATACAAAAAATATGTGTATATATTGCCTATATGCGCGATTTTTGTATATGGAATTTGCATATATACTATAGACGCACATACATAAAAGACGTGCATATACGGAAGATATGCACATATTAGAAAGTTATGTATATAAGGAAGATATGCACATATCTTCCGTATATGCACAATTTCAATATATACGTAACTTTTGTATACGGAATTTGCCCATATACGACGAAGATACATAAATGACGTGCATACACGGAAGATATGCAAATATAAGAAGGTTTGGGATATACCGAAAATTTGTGCATATCTTCCGTATATGCACAATTTTCGTTTATGCGCAATTTCTATATATGAAAATTGCGTATATATGGAAATTGTGCATATACAGAAGATATATGCATATCTTCCGTATATACATAACTTTCTTATATGTGCACATTTCCATATACATGCAATTTCTATATATAGAAGATGAGCATATATTGTAGATTCACATATATAAAAGACATGCATATACAGAAAATATACACACATAATAAAGTTACGCATATACGGAAGATATGTGTATATGGAAGTTATATGCATATGAAATGCAGTCTATGCACATATATTGGCGTAACTTCCGTATATGAACATATCTTCTGTATATGCATAGACTGCATTTTATATACACATAACTTCCGTATATACACATATCTTTCGTATATGCGTAACTTTCTTATATGTGTATATCTCTCGTATATGCATGTATTTTATATATGTGAATCTACACATAACTTCCGTATATGCACATATCTTCCGTATATGCCTAACTTTCTTATATGAAAGGTATGTGCATATACGGAAGATTATGCATACACTGCATTTTATATACACATAACTTCTGTATATACACATAAGAAATTTATGTATATACGGAAGATATGTGCATAAACGGAAGTTGCACATATACGGTAAATGCACATATACAAAATATTGACATATATGGAAAATATGCACATATATTGCGTATATGCACAATTTCTGTATATGGAATTTGCGTATATAGTGTAGAGGCACATACACAAAAGACGTGCATATACAGAAGATATGCATATATAAGAAAGTTATGTATATATGGAAGATATGCACATATCTTCTATATATGCACAATTTTCATATATACGCAACTTCTGTATATGGAATTTACACATATACGAAATTTATGTATAGACGAAAGATATACACATATCTTCCATATATGCACAATTTCCATATATGTGCAATTTATGTATATGTAATTTGCACATATAATATGAAGATACATAAATGACGTACATATACAAAATATATGCACATATAAGAAAGTTAGGGATATACCGAAGACATGTGCATACCTTCCATATATGCACAATTTCTGTATATGAAAATTGTGCATATACAGAAATTGTGTATATATGGAAGATATATGCATATCTTCCGTATATACATATCTTTCTTATATGTGCATATTTAAATATACGTGCAATTTTTGTATATGAAAGTTGTGCATATACTGTAGATTCACATATATAAAAGACATGCATATACGGAAGATGTGTATATAAAATGTAGTCTATGCACATATATAGGTGTAACTTCTATATATGCACATATCTTCCATATATGCATAACTTTCTTATACGAAAGATATGTGCATATACGGAATATTATGTATAGGATGCATTTTATATACACATAACTTCTGTATATACACATATAAAAAATTTATGCATATACAGAAGATATGTGCATAAACGAAAGTTGCACATATACAGTAGATACACGTATACAAAAGATGGACATATACGAAAAATATGTGCATATATTGCATATATGCACAATTTCTATGTATGGAATTTGGTATATATTATAGATGAACATACATAAAAGACGTACATATATGAAAGATATGCACATATAGGAAAGTTATGTATATACGGAAGATATGCACATATAAGAAAGTTGGGGATATACCGAAGATATGTGCATATCTTCCGTATATGCACAATTTCTGTATATGAAAATTGTGCATATACGAAAGATATATGCATATCTTCTATATATACATAACTTTTTTATATGTGCACATTTCTGTATACGTGCAATTTCTGTATATGTAAATTGTGCATATATTGTAGATTCACATATATAAAATACATGCATATACGAAATATATACACATATAAGAAAGTTACGCATATACGGAAGATATGTACATATATGGAAGTTGTGTGTATATGAAATGCAGTCTATGCACATATAGGCGTAACTTCCATATATGCACATATCTTTCGTATATGTATGGACTACATTTTATATACACATAACTTCCATATATACTGCATATACACATAACTTCCGTATATACACATATCTTTCGTATATGCGTAACTTTCTTATATATGTATATCTTCCGTATAAGCATGTTTTGTATATATGTGAATCTACACATAACTTCTGTATATGAACATGCGGAAGTTATGTGTATATAAAATGCAGTCTATAAACATAACTTCCATATATATCAACTACTCATTCTCACCATGAAGATCTAAGGCAGTGGAGAAGACTACCCTTCCTAGGTAAATGGTGGAGCACTTGGTCACAGATATAGACATGGTTCAGAGGTGATTGATAAAGGCATGGTGGGAGAAAAATAGGAAACATTTAGTGGGTTTAGGTGATGATACAGCCCCATCAGTTGTATGATAGTGGGAATAACCCCAGGGCGAGGGATCACCCTAGGTGGGGAAATTGGAATGTTAAGGGTGGATGATTGGGACAATAAGATGGATGGATGGTTAAAGGGTAGGGATGGGAATTGGGAAGGTTTTTGGGAGGCGGTTATAGGCATGGGAGAATTTTTTAAGGAAAAAGGTGGTGGGTGTGGCCAACAATACATCCCCATTGGTTGTACAATAGGGGGAACATCCTCGGGGAGGATATTTGGATGGTATTGATTGGAGAAGTGTTCCCAATGCTAGAGTTTCTTTCATCGACATGCTCATTAAATAATTGGAGTCGATAAGTTGGCCCACCAACTATAACAACAAAAAATGTTCATATAGTTATGCCTATGCATTGCAAATGATAGTATATCACATTTGACATGAAAACATGCATAACATCATATTTCCATACCATTTTTCTGTATAATAGAATGTTGCATTAACTCAAGCATGTGGTCCACATTTATTTTTTGTTGAGAAGATAAGTCGAGTTGTTCATTCATGCTCTTTCTTTTTGCATGAACTCGTCCAACCCTTTCAAATTGTAGTTTAGCTTTCCCTGCTTTCAACTTGTGACTACAATGCCTTTTCTTATTGACTGGGTTCAAGAAACTATGTTTTATCTTGGTAGTGATCTTGGATAGAGTTATAGTATTGAAAAACATTATGTTGTATTCTTGACATGCTTTTTCTACCAAGTTTTTTAATGCATATGCCTGTTCCAAATTTGTAGGTATTATCGATCTCAATTTCTCATGAGTTGATGAGTTAACATGTTTCATCTCATCATCTTCAAGTAATGCACTATCTAGTCGTACATTGGTCGATTCAACATTATATGAGAAATTATCTAAATCATCAATGCTTGTTTCATTATGATAATTTAGATTGGGAGGAGAATCAAAGCATGGTAGAAGCTTTGTTTGGATTTTTGGGCCCAATATAGGTGATTCATTCAAATCAAATAAAATTCTAGGAATTTTTGTAGTAGGATTAGTGATATTAGGATTAGTAATAAACCAAAAAGGCATTTTACTTAGTGTTATTCCTCTTTTCTGCTATATCTCATATTAACACTAACATACAGTAATAAATCCTTAATATTTTCCCTCTCCCATATAATATAGCTCCTTTATTTAAAGTATCTGAAACCCTTAGTTTTGTTATAAAACTAAGTATTTCACAAATATCGCATTGATGGGATCCACAACCCTTTAAACATCCATATACTATAGTTTTATTAAAAAACTATGTATTTTATATAAATATCGCATCGAAATATCAGCTGGTTGAAAGTCCTTTCTATAAATTAACCTCCTTGCATTGTGAACCCTTATTGCGATATACAAAGGGAAGTCTGGACCTAACCAGTTATATGTCATATTTTATAACATATTTCATCCACCTCATCATAGCCTCTTGCTATACCATAAACATTTGCCTATTGTGATCTCTGATTGTGATGGGATATGGACCTGACACTGATATATATCATAATATAATGCCACATTGCATTTGTCCCTCTATCACAGTCCCGTTTATCGCATATACCTCCCGCCACTACAATTCTGACATCCGATAGGAGCTCGGACCTGACCATATATATATATTGCAGTTCACCGCCATATTGCATCCGACCTTATCACATGCCTTTGTGATAAGCCTGCTCCCCGCCTAACCGATTGTGATATGCGATATAAGACCCAGACTCGATGTCATTATCTGCCAGCATTAATAAATTTTCAAGTCCACATATTGTCTTTTGTGATGATTTTATGTGTTAAATCGTCTTTTTGATTTAAACGCGGAAATGACCTAAAGCCTTCATTTAAGCCGCTAATCACATTTTGACCATGATTAAACAATTCCCACCATATTTAATCCCTCCGTACTCCCTCTCTCACACTGTTCACCTTTTCCCGATAATGTAAAAGAAGACTGTTTTTTCCATTAAACACTTTTTAACGCCATTTTGCTCTGTATGCATGTTTTATACAGCACAACCCCAAAAATGCCTCTGCGGCCATTAAATCATGTTTTCACCTCCGATATGCCCCGAACAGCTTCCAATATCCTTTGTCACTTCTGTTTTTCTTAATAAGTTCTGTGTTTTGTAGGGAAGACTGTTGTTTGAGGCTTATAAACAAATAGCCTACTAAATAGTTGGAAGATAAATGTGAGTGGTTTATTGTTGAAAAACAAAGTAAAACCCTGAATGCATAGTATGTGTTAAATCGAGAGCATTAAATGTCACTCAAAGGGAGTTACAGAGTTTAAATAAGTCAAATGAAAGATTAAAATGAAGAAATTTGCCAATGTAGAGGATACAAACAACAAAGAAACCAAAAGGGTAAAATATCAGACAAACAAAGCTAGCACAGCCTGAATAAAGGGGACAGCAAGAAGCAGTTCAGATAGCTGCCCCTATCTTCTCCCATGAAGACCTTTTCCTTTCCTAGAATAAACCTTAATCAATTTTAGGATATTTCTTAAGTTTATTATTGTATGTCCACATGGGGTAGCTCAAGCAGCAATGGCCGTGGAAATGAAGTCTCACCGAACCGAAAGTCTTGGGTTCAAATCTTGGGCTACCCTTCCCCCGTTGAGTGGTACTTAATGGACATGTAAATCGGAGAGTCCCGCCCCAGTCTACAAAAGAAAAAGTTTATTATTGTATAAATAACTCTTTTCTAGAGTTGAAAAGGGTTCAGAGTTCAAAATTCATAGCTCACTGCTTGTAAAAGTCTTTAATTGTTTATACTACTTTGAACCTTGAAGGCACCTTTGAAGGAAGCTTTTGTTGTACATTTGATGTAATCGGTCTTTCTGGAACCTTAATGCACAACAAAGGATTCTGAATATGGTCTTGTACAGTTTGTGTTATCCTGTAAGTTTTTCCAGTTTTTAATCATTGTGTTATTTCTTCATATGCTTATGACTTACAGAGATATCTAGGTAGGAACAATTAGAGTTTTAGTTGATTCCTATAAGCTCCTAAAGTGATCTTCTATTAAGAGAATGGATTAATGCAACTGTTTGTGTAACTAATCCCCTCTAATCAATAAATCATCAACATCTTGTGTAAGCTTAAGTATACTGCCTTGAATCTTTTGAACGTAGTTCAAAAGCTTTTCCAACTTATGATTGCTCTATTTTATAGTTTAGAAACTATGATAATCATAATTTTTACTGTCTTCTACTCACCACTATTTTGATCTATATCGTTGTGTAATGCTTTATAGCAGCCCTTTGCTGAAGTATTAATATACCCCAAAGGATTAATTTCATTAATTCTACATCTATCTTCTTCATTGGTCTTCCAAAACTAAAACCAAAAACCCCCAAAACAATTATTTTAGATGCTCTCGCATTGGCAGCTTGACCTACTACTATCTCAGAGGTACAACAGGAGGTTCGAATTTGCAGTTCAGTGTAGCAAGATCTCTTAAGAACTGAAAATATGATCTTCAACAGGATGAGGCTAGAGTATTCCTTGGAAGGCAACTCTAATTTCATTGACTGGAAGGATCACATGGAGGACGTATTCAATGACAATGGATTGCTAGAATACATCAAGAGAGATGTTACAAAACCAGCAGAATCCGATGCCCCAAACCTTGCTCAATGGAAGAAAGTTGTAGCCAAGGTGTGGATAATAATATTGGAGGGAGTACGAAACCACATTGTCGGCAATCTCCATGGGAAAGAAAATCCTTATGGAATGTGGTAGGCACTCACAAATCTGTTCTAGAATACTAGTGACCAAAAAATGTTGGTTCTTAAGGATAAACTTTGGAATATCAAGATGTAGAAGAATGAATTTACCCTACAATATTTGAGGAGGTTCACAAAAGTTCATGATGATCTTGCAGGATTTGGTGTTACTCTTTGAAAGGATGACTTGGTAAGAATATCCCTTCTAGGCCTTCCCAAGGGTTGGCATACCTATCAAGATTAAGTGAACGGGAGGGAGAAACTACCAAATTGGGAACACTTATGGTACAATTTGGTACAAGAGGAAATAAAGTAGAATACTAGAGATGGGACCTCATCTAATGGAAAGGATGAAGAAAAAATTGCATTGGTTGGAAAGGGAAAGAAGGGAAAAGGGGAAGAAATCTCAAACCAAACCAGAATCCAACCAAGGGAAAAAGAAGAAAGATTTGTCAAAAATTAAATGCTTCCATTGTCACAAATACGAGCATTATGCCACGAAGTGCCCATCGAAAGAGGTAAGTAAGAAGACCTTAGGAGTAGCAGTGGGTGAAGCCTTGGATTCATAGTTCGACCTTGACTTGACCCTTATCACATGCATGTCCAACATAGTGATGGGGAGCGTGTGATACTAGGAGTCATGTGCTTTTTTCCACATGACAGGGTGTAGAGACTTTTCAGTGACTTGGAGGAGAAATATCTCCATATGTGCATCAAGCTAGGGGATCACGAAAGGTGCTACATGACCAATATTGGTATAGTCAACTTTCAGAGGGAGTCAGGCTCCCCTCTTAGGCTCAAGGATGTCATGTTTGTTCTAGGCATAAAGAAAAATCTCATCACTGTTGCAATTTTGGAAGACCGTGGTTATGATGTGATCTTCAACAAAGGAAAAAAATTCCTACGACACATAGCCACAAGACAAGTGAAGAAGATCAAGGTTTGTGTGAAGAATCTATATAAGTTAGACCTGGAAGATTGTGTTGCATTAAAAACTAAGGAAGAGAAAGTGCAGGGCCATGATGTAGGTGAAATTTAGCACATAAACCTTGGCCATTTGCATCATGGAACCTCGAATATTGTACAAAAAATATCCACTAGCCTCCCTAAATGAGCACTTAAGCAGCAGGATGTATGCAAAGGATGTACCTTGGGGAATTACATAAAATCCACATTTCATGGTTGGAACAACAAAGCGCATGTAGTCCAAGAAAGGATCCACTTTGATGTCTGTGGACCTTTATTTATAGCTTCCACTGGCCGACACAAATATGTTGTGCTTTTTATTGATGACTTCTCACATAAGTGTTGGATCTCTTCATGCGAAAGAAAGATGGGACATTCTACAAGTTCATAGAATTCAAGGCACTGTTTGAGAAAGAAACCAACGAGAAGGTGAAGTCTCTCTAGAGCGATAATGGAGGTGAGTATGTGTTGAATGAATTTAAAAATTTATGTGCGAAAGAAGGCATTCGACGAGAGTTGACAACACCCCACAACCCACATCAGACTGGGGTAGTTGAGAGAAATATCCATAGCATTTTGGGAGCAACAAGGGGTATGTTGCATGACCAAGGCCTACCTCTGCATTTGTCGGTTGAGGCATGCAATACAACATTTTGTTTGTAGAACTGAAGTTCTCATCACATTCTTCGCATGACATTACACCGGAAGAGGCTTTCTCGGGAAGAAAGTCAGATGTGTCGCACTTCAAGATTTTTGGATCCTCTGTTTACTTTCATGTCTCCAAAGAATCAAGCAATAAGCTTTAGTCGACAACAAAATTCGAGGTATTTGTGGGTTACACAAAAACTCCCCACAACTAAAATTTGTACTTGCCATCACTCATAATGATAGTTGTGTGAAGGGATGTAAATTTTGATGAGGAGAAGTCTATGTGGTGCTCTCTTGAGAGGGAGCTTTAGATGCCACCAAAAAATGAGATTTTAGCTCAAAAAGAGGAACCTCAGGAAGTTGTAGAGCAACCATAAATTGTGGAGCAGAGAGTGGAGACATTCAGTAAAGAAAAACCTCTAGAGAAGGCAGAAAAAGAACTAAGGAAGTTGATAGACTTGTACAAGATGTGAGGGAGAATGTGGGATATCCTTCAAATTTGCGTAAGCAAAGGAGGTCACTTGAGAGGTACACTAGCGACATGGCTCTTATGACTGAGCTTATAGAGATTGAGGCATCCTATTTTGAGGAATAAATAGACAAACCTGTATGGGTTGATGCAATGGTGGAGGAATATGAATCCATTACAAAGAACCGTGTTTGGGAAAAGATCCCAAGAACAACATATAAATCAATAGTGGGTTTGAGAAGAATCTTTAAGGTGAAGTAGGCAACAAACACTAGAATAGGGAAGGATAAGGCCAAATTTGTGGCCAAGGGGTACTCTCAAGTTGAGGGAGTTGACTATGAGGAGATATTTTCTCTTGTAGTAAGGTACTCATCCATTACATCAATTCTTGGTCTTGCTACACAGATGGGGTGGAATATCCACCAGATGGGTGTAAAAACAACATTTCTAAATGGGGTTGTTAAGGAGGAGGTGTACACAGAGTAAAAAAATGGTTTTGAGACATTTGATCAAGAGCCTCATGTGTGCAGACTCAAGTGAGCACTGTATGATCTCAAGCAAGCACATCGTTCTTGGTACACCAAGACCAATAGTTATCTCACTGGTTTGGGCTTCACCATAAGTGAATGAGATGTAAACCTCATCACATATGGATAAAAGGTAAATTATTTATTATTTTCTTATATGTTGATAATTTTATTTTAACTAGTGATGAGACGTTGATCATATCTTGCAAGGAGGACCTTGCAAGGGAATATTAAATGAAGGACATGGGTCTCATGCACTACTTTCTCGGGTTGGAAGTATGACAAGGTGATGGGTAATTATTTGTCTCGCAAGGCAAGTATGAAAATGAGATACTGCAGAGATTCTGCATGGAGAGTTGTAAACCTATGGAAACACCTCTAACGAGCAACTAGAGGAAGGAGGATGCCACTTCAGGTGAAGTGGATGCTACCATTTATTGACAGCTAGTTGGTCCACTCATGTATCTTGTGAACACATGACCAGATATGTGATGTGCAGTAAATGAGCTAAGAAATGCTATGGTTAGGTCAAACAAACTATTTTGGAAGGAAACTAAGCATGTTTTATGGTACCTCATAGGCACTACCCATTTTGGACTATGGTATAGACGAGCAGAGGGAGTGAAGTTGTGCAGCTTCATAGATGCAGGTTAGCCTGCATGAAGTCCATTAGAACGAAAAAGTTCATCAAGTGTAATTTTTAGTGTTGGGTTTGTATTTGTTTCTTGGTATGAGAAGAAGCAAATATCTGTGGTGCTCAGCTAGACAGGAGCATAATACATGGATGCAAGTCAAGAAACATGTGAGGCGATATGGATGAGAAACATAATTGATGGACTATTTGGTCATATGATGGATCTAATTGTGATAATCAAAGTTTCATCAATCTCTCTGAGAATCCTATATTTCATAATCAATCTAAGCATATAGATATCCAATATCACCATTTATGAGACTGTGTCTAGTGGTAGATGATGTTGCTACACTCCATTCTGATAGAAGAGTAAGATGTTGACATTTTGACGAAAGCTTTGTCAAGAGGGAAGTTTGAATTCCTTAGGTGCAGGATAGGAGTGGTTGATAATCCCTTTCTTGCAGAGACGGAGTCTTAAAAAATGTAGCTAACTTGGATGCAGTTAACTTGTCAACAGTCAACTTGGATGCACTTAACTTGTGTGACATGGCTTATGTCACCTAGTTTATACAGTGAATTTGAGTTGCAGGAGTTAGAGTTCAGTTAAGCATGTATGATTGTTAATTTGTAGCAATCAAAGTCAGTTATTTCAAGTTTTTTCAGTTAAACTAGTTCCAACTGCTTGAGGAACTAGTGGAAGGCCAATTGTGTAGTGGGACTTCAGTCAATCTCAGTGATCATCCAGTTAACTAATAGATCAACCCAAAATAGCTAATTTATGGAGAATTTGAGTTCCCCAGCTGTGGTGGAGATTCCGAGGCAGTCTAACATCAACTGTAAACTAGCCTTGACTATACAGTTGTTGAAAATAGTCAGATGATCAACCTTGGGAATTTCACAATCCATTTTGTAAAAATTCCTAAATAATAGGGGCCTAATTTCTCAAGGAATTGCGCAAGGAAATATGGGCTCAAGCAGAGGTAGAAATTTACTAAGTCTAGCTTAGAGCTTCTCAGTGAGCAGAGAGACATGTTATTCACTTGTAGGTTGTGCTCAGTTGTGAAAATAAATTGCAATACATTTCTATTGATCATATTAATGCAAGCAGACATTGGGGTTTTTAGCATATTGTTTTCCTTAGGAAATATTTTGTGTGCATGTGTGTTATTTCTTATGGCATGTATGAAATTTTGGTTGTAAATTGTGAATTAACTTCTGGAGAGCAGTAGAGTAGGCTTGTGTCTTATGATTTTGATTAAAACTTCATGAGTATTTGCAACTCTACACTATAATTTCTACAAGGATGGTGGAGGCAAATTACAGAATATTCGTTACTAGACAATATGCCTACTTCAAAATATCTATGACAACTTTTGCGAGAAGAAGATGTTGAGAATAAAATATTGGATTTTGGAAGAATTAGTCACAAAATTCACAAGGGAAGTAATTTTGGTTGCAGGTGTGGAGGTAGATGGATTAAATGTGATTTTGGTTGCATGTGTGTAGGTAGACAAGTCATAGTTACTCCTTTGATTTTTGTCGATGATGTGTTACTATTTGGTAGATTGACCTCTTTTGATCGGTCTTTGGACTCCTTATGAATAATATTAAATATCATATGATTTATTCTTACCCATATGATGCATTAGTACTGGAAATTTATCATATTTTTGGTGTTATCTCCACTACATTGGATGCAGATTTTAAATATGTGATATTTATGCTCCAACCTAATTGTTATGGAATTAAGGATTGGAGCTGAATTATAGAGAAAATCCACTATATACTTTTATCATGGGCACACAGGAGGCTCTCCCTAGGAGGCAAGTTAACTCTAGTTCGAGTAGTCCTTCAGAGCATCTCTATATATTGGCTTCATATTTTCGCTATGCCTAAGAATATCAGTAAATGTATCTTTTCGGCTTCATCTTGGCATGGGACAATTTGTGTTGTAATGGATAGAGTGGGCCTGGCTGTTGTTTACTCTGTATGGAAGTGATGGATGACCAAAACCATCTATTTCTTTGATTCTCCTTAGTAAAATCAATTTTGAAAGGTGTATTTAATATGTTACATTTATAGGCAGATTAGAACTACTCTTTTGTGGTTTATTGTATTTGGCACTGGATTATTGAATATAAAACATTTGGACCACTTCCAATATACTTTGGGGGTTCGACCCAAAGAATTCATTACTATCCCAAGCTCCTTTGTTCTGATACATCCACCTCCATCATTGTCAAAAAAGCTAAAAGCCTCCCTAAACTTAGACATAACCTCCATCCCATATTCCTTTACTATATAAAACTCTTCTCTCATTTTCTGTCCATGCCAATCTACCCTCCATCCCATATTCTATCATGAGCCCTATGTAAACCACCATTTCATTCAAGGATGGGATTTCCTACTCTAACCATATTTGTTAGATACTTCCCCATTTTCCTACTTATGGTTTCTTGAGTTCGCCTCCTCTAAATATTCCCTACTCTCCTTAAATTATTTCAAAGGTATCCTTTGGCTACTAACCCCATTTTACCAGAGATCCTTGACATGTCCCTTGAAATTTTGATTCGGCCCCATGAACTATTTTATGCCACTGAGTCGAAAGCTTTAGATTTCTTTTCCACATATTCATTCATGACCAAACACTATACCACTAGTTCTAAAAACCTTGTGGTTAATATCACCACAATAAATGTATATTGTATTTTAGAGGACATAAGAATTGATGCAGGAGCATCTGGACGACAGGGTGAAGACCGAGACGGGACACACGGAGTTTCAGAAAAAGACTGGGAAGACTAAACAAATCGACAAGGGACAGCAAGACTATCAGTTTCTTTTTAATTTAATTTTATTTCCTCTGTCACAGTCAACTACAGTTATTTAACATTTCTGTTAGGTAATTTTAATTAGTTTATTTTATTGTAGCTGTCAATGAAAATTGTAATAAGTAGAATTAGTTTATTTCAAATAATGTACACAGTCACCTTTGTGGGGCCAGTGACAGAGTAGTTAGAAGTCAGGTTCATAACTGACAAACAAGAAACTGAATGAACTTATTTATCTAACTGTTTGTAAACGGGTAAGGGGAGACAGTTACCAACCGAATCATCTCGGGGGTATAAAGGACCAAACCAAAGACAAAAGAGGGGTTCAGTTCAGCAGCTAAGCAATCCAGAGAAAAACATTATTATTATTATACAGAAAAACAGAACTTCATTCCTCTTATGTATTTTCCTCATTTAGAAATTATTGTACACGAAAGAATGAACCTACATTCTGAATAATCCTTATTTCTGAGAAGTCGAAATTCTATGTACATTACTGTAATCAAAATAGCATTATCAAAAGACATAGCAAATATATGTAAACAATGGCACAGGTAAGTGAACATGCAGGTGAACAATTACAAGGAGTAGTTTCAAGTTACCGCGCGTAGAGTAACAACAGACAAAGCAACAGTCACAGCTAATCGAGTATGGAGTGAGAAGCATGCAAACAACAGCAATTAATGAAAGAAAGGAGCGAACGAACGTGAGGTCTCCAGACCAAGTCCGGGTAAGGAACCAAACCCACAAAACAATTGAATACGAATTCGAAGATTTACAAATACACATATATTATAAATGTTGGTCTGTGCCAAATAGATAAGTTACAGTCAAATACATGACGAGGGTCGAACCCTCTCCGCTTTAAACAACCGTGACCAAAAAATATCGAGACCCATACATATTATACCGACGAGTAACAGAATCTAACAAAAGCCGAAGCTTACAGTAAACTGGTACAGATGTACAGTGCCATATAAGGCCAAAGACCATAGGGTCTCTAGGGACTGAGATTATACGGAGCTACAGGCAGACTTAATACTAAAACAAATAACAAACATAGACGTAGAGCTACCTGGGAACATAAGACCGTAGCCTATTGCAGATGCCCACAGTGCCGCCACTTGTAACAGTCAACCAAACAAAGCCACAGAGTTAGGGCTTGAGGGAAAAGCAAAATCCCGAAAACTTACAAGTTACCATAACCTTACCAGAAGGAAAAATAAAGCAAATGCAGA
>APFE030052367.1:39734-50931 GCA_000404065.3 Pinus taeda | reverse complement strand
TATTGAACCGTAGATAATTTAATTAGGCGTAGAGTTAGTCGCCTACTCCTGCACATATAGTGCTGGCATCATCAAAAGCTTACGAGTTTCCCTGGTCGATATTTAATGCAGCAATTTAAGCCCAATAAATTGCCCAACACACATCCTAAAGCTCATCCTTAGGAACTAATAGCTCCTCATCTGCATGCAAGTGTGGCTCCCTCTCAAGCGAACACTTCATGTCTTTCTCCTCTTGAAATTTGATATCCCGTCGCACAACAGTCTTGCGATTGTCTGGAAAATACAAATGATAGTTGTGGGGCGTATTAGTGTACCCCACAAATATCCCAACCTCTGCGGTCGGCTCTAGCTTCTTCCTGGCATCCTTCGTCACATGCATGTAAACAGGAGAACCAAAATCCTCAAATGGGAAATATCAAGCCTCTTACTAGAATAAGCCTCCCCGGGTGTACTCATGCCAAGTATCTTGTGAGGACAATGGTTCTGCACATATACTGCAGTATTGCATGCCTCCACCCAGAAGTGAAGGGGTAGGCCTTGATCATGCAACATCGCCCATGCAGCACCCACGATCGTTCTGTTCTTCCGCTCAGCAACCCCGTTCTATTGTGGGTTATGGGGAGCTTTGAGCTGTCTTCGAATCCCTTCTGTGCTGCAGAAGTCCTTGAACTGGCCAAACATGAATTCACCACCATTGTTGCTCCTAAGAGACTTCACCTTCTTCCCCGATTCCTTCTCGACCATTGCTTTGAACTCACAGAGCTTTGAGTATGTCTCGCTCTTATTCTGAATGAAGAAAATCCAGCACTTTCAAGAGAAATCATCAACAAAGATCACATAGTACTTCTGCTTTGTTGTCGAAGCTACTGAGAAAGGTCCACACACGTCTGTGTGAATTCTATCAAGGATCGTCGTGGCACGACTATCCTTCTCGTGAAAGGTGGCTTTCACAAATTTTCCCAAAATACACCCCTTGCACTGATCTGACTGTGCAAGAGTGCCTTTAGGAAGCCTAGTAGAAATCTGCTGCAGTATCTCAAAGCTCCATTGTGAAGGTGGCCCAATCTCCGATGCCACAGCTCGTCATCATCCTAGCTCACCACTCCTTCTGCCTTGCATGCCATTGCTGCGCAGCCATCTACATGCAATTGATAAAGGTTCTTGACTCGAACCCCTATGTTCCGGGTTTCTCCAGTTATCTTACTGTGTAGGAAAGCCTTTCCCTCGCTGAAGACAACATCATATCCCTTGCCTTCTAACATCGCCACAGAGATAAGATTCTTCTTCAATCCTAGAACATGCATCACTTCCTTCAATACGAAGGGTTTACCAGACTCCCTCTCAAAGGAAATGGTACCGATAGCGGTCACACTGTATCTACCATCATCACCCATCTCGATGTACACTCCAAGATCTTTCTCATCCATATCAAAAAACAAATCTCGATATCCTGTCATGTGAAAAGATGCACCACTATCCAAGAACCATACCGATCCCATCACACTTGAAACCAAGCATGCGATTAGCGAAAAATCCAGCTCAAACTGCGAGGCTAAGGCCTCTCCCACTACAGATCCAGTGGCTTCCTTATTTTTCTTCTTCTACGGACAATTTGTGGCATAATGTCCGTGCTAGTGATAGTGAAAGCACTTCACCTTGGACATGTCCTGCTTCTTGCCTTTCGCACCAGAATGAGAAGCTTTCTTGTTCTCCCCCTTCTTTGTTTTGGCAGCCAAAGCACAATTTTCTTCATCAGATGCCTTTGATGAAGATTTGTCCCTGGTATTCTGCCTGATCTCCTCTTGCACAAGATCCGACCAAAGTCTCTACCATCCTGGCAATTTCTCCCGACCATTGACAGAGTCCTAATAGGGATGCCAACTCTTCGGAAGACCAAGGAGAGCCAAGCTCACCAAGTCCTCATCATCGACAGTCACCCCCACACTTTCCAGCTCATCCCAGCATTGAGTGAACTTCGTGAGATACTTCGGCATACTGTCTCTATTCTGACACTTAATGTTTCTGAGTTTATCCTTGAGCGCCAACTTCCTCTGGTCGCTCTTGCTTTAGAATAAGTCTATCAACGCTTTCCACATCAAGTCTAGAGAAGCCTTTCCATGCAGGCTGGATACAATGTGATCCTTCATGCCCTCCAACAGAATCCTTTGACACTTTGCTTTCTTCTTTTGCCAAGCCTCAACTTGAGCAGCATCAGTAGGCTTTGGGACTTTAGCATCTATGAAATCCTTCAACCCATTGTCATCTAACACCGCCTCCATCCTGTCTTTCGATGCAATATAATTCGAGCTGCCTTCAAGGGCATACTCCAATCGCAATCCGTTAAAAGACATTTCAACTTCGACACCAAGAAAACACTGTTGCAAATTTGAATTCCACCAGCTCAAAACTCAACCACTTCTGATCTAAAATTTGTGAGAACAAAGTATTTCTCATATAGAGATTGACTGTATGGGCATTCACCGGATATCTCACCTTCCAAAAGAAGGATGAATCCAGAGGCTATCTGGCCCGACTACAGACTCTTCCTGAAGAAATAAAATGTAATCACTTTCTGAATAATAGATCTGATGATCAATCCTCGCTTTGATATCCTGTAGAACTTTTTCTACAAATCAACCAGCTCTGATACCATGTAGAAAATTTTGAATAATATGACACTTATTCACAAAGATTATCCTGATTATACATTATTTGTGGAATGCATGCATAATACATAACCTCCTCTACTTGATCATCAATTTTGCATAATTAAGAAACAATTGCATGCGCACATTGAAACATCAATCACACATATCAACACAGTATATCACAGGGAAAGCATACAGCTGAAAACCCCCACTATATGTATATTATATTGATTGAGAACATGTAACAATACATAGTACAATACTCCTCGCAAGTACTCAGTACTATCTCCACCTGTTACACACAAACTAGCTCAGATCTGAATCAATCACAGGTTCAAATCTCCCCTGCTGCTTGCCTACCTCCACTGCGCAATCCCTGTTTGAGAATAGATGAGAATGGCTGATCCAAACTCATATTCCCCTTGTGTTGCACTACGTAATCCTCATTGGCAATCTCAATCCACTGATTGTGCAAATCTCATGCACAACTATAGTCACAACTGACAGCTATCTTGCATTTTCACTCACCTCTAACACTTGTCTCCACTGAACTGTCCATGCACTGAGTTAACTGATGTATTCCTTAGTTGATTTATGAGTTAATAATTAGTGAATTAACTAATAATTAATTCACACCACTCATCACTAGTGTATTTGTTAGTTAGACTAAATACAACTAGTTCAACTAAGTCAAACTGAACACAACTCCATCAACTCCTCATTCAACTCCACCAAACTCAATCACTTGAGTTCGAACCGAAGTCCTTCATGCAATAGCTCAAATAACCCATAAGAAAAGCGTATTTCCTTCTGGCAGTTGCATGTGCCACATCCGTAGCTCGAACTGAAGTGCTACAAGAGGATACAATAATGTTTATAGTCCAAATATTATTAAGAGCTAATAATATTCGATTGTTCTATATTTAGACTAGCAGTCTAAAAATAGACTCCGCCCATATGTCTAAAAATAGAGGTCCATCTATTTTTTACCAACATGACCAATCAACCATAAATAGCATCCTGCAACTCATTGACCATGATCCATATGTCTAAAAATAGACTTTGCGCCAAAAATAGCTTGCGGGACCACTTAGTGAAGGCGCCTTATTTTCAATAAGCTCCATCATTTTGTTTCATTTTCAACATAAAGTCAACAATTTAGAAAACGAAGAACTTTGACATCTAAGGAATCATAATCAAAACCTTCTTATGCAAATAAAGAAGCTTAAAAGTGATAAAAAGTTGCTAAAAGACAAGTTAAAATAGCTTACTCAAGAAGAAGTATCGAAATCCCCAGTCGTAACTGTCCAAGTTGAAGATAAGGGAACAAATATTAATCTAGTAAATATCACGATTCAAGAAGAGGATAAACCAGTTGAAGCAAAGATGTACTCAAAAGTTGTAGTTCAAGCCTTGGAAATTTCAAGTGAATATTTCACAATTAATCAATCAACTTTTGTACCTAAAAGAAATCATATTCCTTCAATAAACCACGAAATTACGACAAACAAATTGAGAGATCACATCACAAGAACTCCTTATCATCATCCAAATTACAAAAGCAAATATATCAACTAGAAACAAGTGATTTATGTTCCCAAGAACATCGATGTCACCATAATTTAATCTTGTGATAAAAATCCATCTCAAGTTTTCAGTAACTGAAAGATTCCACAGAAGATTGATTTAGGATGGTTAGATCCCTTCTCAGTGTGATAGTTTTGTTTATCTATTAAAAAACCATATCATCTTGTATCAACGAAGATGAAAACTCCAAGAATTAGAAGAGTTCTAAAAGATGTGAAAATATTAAAAGAAAAAGAAACAGATGATACTCCTTGTCAACAGTAAGCTTTGAAGACAAATATTTTTGAAGAGAAAGGCAATGTTATGAATAAAATATAAATATAACAATAATAAAGAATAGTTAATTAAATAGTAATTAGTTAATCAAGAAGCATGTCCCTAAGGACATGACCATTCATGAAATGGTATCTGCCTAGGTATATAAAGCATACCCTCATTGTAACTCAAACATGTCACTTGTATTCAAATATTCTTCTATAATATATTATTATCCTATCATGTAACTTTATATATTTCAGATCTTCTAAAGTAGTCTACGTATACGAACTGCGTATACGAACTTTGTTTGTTACATAATCTCAAATATTATATCATTAATATTAATGTGAAGATCATATTTTGGCAGGGAAATTAGAGTTAAAATATATTGAAATTATTTAAAAAAACTTACTAATTAAACTAATTCCTTAAAATAATATTTAATTTAACCAATTAAATTAACATACTCTTTTATTTTATTTAGGTGGTGTTATTTCTTGAATACACACTAAAGTCGATAGATATTTAATTTATTACAAAATTAGCCACCATTCTCCACCAATTTTGGTGATATGATCTCCGCATCAATATTATTCGTTGACGGGTTCAAAGGGCTAGGTCAATGTGAACATGGAGGTAGGATTTGGTGTTACTAGCCACATCGAGATCCCATTACTTGCACTCACCACACCTCGACCAGGTCATGGGCCTCACAATGGTTCTCTAACAACACCCAGGCTCCACTTCTCTTGAAACAACAATGCATTTCACTTCCACAATGGGTTCAATTGCAACAGTAAGCTCCTAACAAATTCCTTAACTTTTTTTTGAGTATGTCTTTAGATGGCACATTACAGTTAGATTCAATATTATAATTCAAAATAGAATCTAATTGAAAATAGAAAGTGGTGAGGCACTGAGAAAGTGGTGATTATCCCTTCATAATTTTGTTATTTTTAATTCAATTGTTATTTATAAAAATGGAAAAAGTAAATTAAATCACAGGGCATGATTTTTCATCAAACAAATAATCAAATATAAAAATTTAATAAATTAGTGTGATACAAGGTTGAGACTTGCTGACTAACACTATAACCCTTAGATACAACCGCCTACACAATGACACAAACAAATTAACAAAATCTTCACTACCGGTATAACCCCTAGATATAACCACCTGCTGAATAACACAAACAAATTAACAAAACGTTGATTGGCCAACAAACCAAACCCCTAAAAATAACTATAATTAATATATATTTTCGAACAAAAAATTTATTATAATTCTCTATTTATATTGAATTAATATAGGCTCAAACATAGTCCCGACGGAGATATGAACTAATAAGTGATGCTATGTAATATGGATTATTTAGTATGGTATATCAAGAAATTATATTAATATCATAAATTATTGAAATAATTAAATAATATGAAAATCTATATAAATTTAAAATAATGAAATAAAAAAAAAATATTTAATACAAAAATTATTTATATAATATAATTGAAGAATTTTCCAGTTATTTTTTAGTTTTTATTTCATATTTATTTATTAAAAAAGATTTTTGTTGGGGGTATTGAATTGTTCGTTGTGGATTTAAATGCAAAATATTAATATAATTTAATTGAAGATCTTTCAAGGTCTCATTATTAGTTTTAGTTTTTATTTGGTATTTATTTATTAAAGGAAGAGCTCTTGTTTGGTGTATCTTATTTGAAGGTTGTTAAATTGTTAGATATACTTTTGGTGTTATAGTGGTAGTTTACAATTTTGATTTTGATCTTTCAAAATTTATTCCAATAAATTATCTATTTACCATGATTTAAAAGAAAAAAAAATTAAATGAATGTTATTGAGAAATATAACATAATCGTAATTCCATGCGTGTAAACTTTTAATGATCATTGCTCCAACTTAACTAGCCCATCAATATAAATTAAATGAAAAGTAAATGCCTATATGCATCAATCCATAATAAATCCATAATACTTAACAAAACACTTATTTCATGTTGCTAAAAACTAAAAATATCATAAAAGCTAGCTAAATTATAACTTTAATTTGAATGGTTATTATTATTATTATTATTATTATTATTATTAAAAGAATTAATACATGAGTTAAACATATATACATTTAAAAAAACATGGAACAAGATTATTAATCATGGAGATTTACTTTCGTTTTACCCTGGAGATTCTTAATTTGTAAATAAGCATTGCTAGAATATTATGGTTTATCAATACCACATGCCAAAAAACAAGTAAGTCACATTTTTTTAATTAATTAATTTAATTAAAAGGAAAAAAAATGCATAACTACTTTGGAGATAAATCTCAATCTATGATTTTTGTATATTATTAAAACTAGAAATTGCACAAGATGTTGCAAAGCATAAATTAAATTCAATCATGAGATATAAAATATTACTAAATATAAATGAGGTAGTTATTGTAAATGCGGTAGTCATTTCATAGAATAATGATGTAGTTAAGAATACTCATGAAAAGTATAAAAATTGAGGAAAGTTTCTCTCCAATATTTATGAGCATAGAAACAAATTTATAAAACATAATAATTAATTTGCTATCATTTTCCATAAAATTAGATAAAACAAAGTAATTGAGGAAAACTTATCTCCAATATTTATGAGCATAGAAACAAATTTCTAAAACACAATAATTAATTTGTTATCATTTTCCATAAGTTTAGATAAACCAAAATTAGTATTTATAGTTAGTGGAAATCATTATCATCATCAACAACCACCTCAACTAAAGTTTCTCACATGATTGATAGAAATAGTAGTGCTAATCATTTTTCATAAGTTCAACTCTAACACCTCCTTAGTGTAGCATATATTCTCATCATGAGATAATTAATGATTGTTAAGTGATTGAGATGTGAAATAAACATAAGGTTATAGGAAATGAAAAGATAATTACTCCTAATGTGGTGAATTATTATATAATTTAAATGACATATTATATGGTTTTCAAGCTTTTAAAACTAAAAATAGAAAGAAGAAATATTAAAGTTTTTTTATTGAAATATTATTAATTTTTATTTTCTATTTATTTATAATAAGGTAAATATAGGGACGTTTTTACATGTATTGTTTATAATTGTATAAGAGATTATATGTAAATGTTTTAAATGTAATACTAAATTATATTTCTTAATGTAATATTATGTGTGTAATAATAATTCAGTTATAAATTATGTTTAGATACAAATATAGTTATGCTAATAGGTGTGGTTTATTTTAGAGGATGACTTCTAGAATTTCCATAATACAAATGTGTGGATTATCTAATAATCTAAGAATATTTTTCATTACTCTTTTGATTTATTCATTTCATTTTACTATTTCTTCCCATGAAAATAACCATTTTGTGAAGTGGCTATAAAATTTCCCATAAAAATAACCATTTCTTCCCATGAAAATAACCAAAATAACCATTTTGTTGTTACTAATTATTTTTAAATTAAAAATAACCATTTCTTCCCACGAAAATAACCAAAATAACCATTTTGTTGTTGCTAATTATTTTTAAAGTAACTTTTCAATAAAATTTTTAATGAAATGAATGATTGTATAATTAGGTTGTTAAACTTAGTTGAGAAAACAATTTTACTCAATAATTTTTAGATTATGTTAAATATTAAGAATGTGGTGATGTTATAAATTCTTAGCGTTACAATCATTAAATAACACAATAAATAACACAAATATATTTAATAACTATCAACGCTTATCAACTATTCAATTTATTATGAATTAATATTGTTATTATTATTATTACAAACATTATTATTTACTAAAACATTTTATTTAAAATATTTTTTAATTAATTAATAAATTTTCCAAAACCTAAAAGATTGGTTTAATAAAAAAATACTTGATTAAGTTGTACACCATTAACATATAGTTTTATATATATATGAAATCCACTTAACCTATAATAGAGATGCGACATTGAACTCTCTATAAACAGTTCCACTTAACCTAACAAACAATTCTAATTTTACCATTTCTTCCTATGAAAATAACCGTTTTGAGTTGTGGCATTGAACTCTCTATAAATAGTTCCACTTAACTTAAAATAACCATTCTAATTATACCATTTCTTCTAAAAACAATTTATTTTCTTTTAGTTTTAAATGGGGTGAGTATGTGTATACCCACATTTCTCTTCCAAATCAAAGCTACAGCATTCAACCCAACCTATATGACAAACCTTGGCTTGGAACCATTTCAGTGAAGTGGCTAGAAAATTTCCCATAAAATAACCATTTCTTCCCATGAAAATAACCAAAATAACCATTTCTATGAAGTGGCTACAAAATTTTTATTCTCTTTTAAGTTTGAATGGGGTGAAAATGTGTATGCCCACATTTCTCTTCCAACCCAAAGCTACTGCATTCAATCCAACCTATATGAAAAACCTTGGTTTGGAACCATTTCAGTGAAGTGACTACAAAATTTCCCATGAAAATAACCATTGATTCCCATGAAAATAACCATTTCTATGAAGTGGCTGCAAATTTTTTATTCTTGGTTTGGAACCATTTCAGTGAAGTGGCTACAAAATTTCCCATAAAATTAACCATTTCTTCCCATGAAAATAACCATTTCTATGAAGTGGCTGCAAATTTTTTATTTTCTTTTAGGTTTAAATGGGGTGAAAATGTGTATGCCTACATTTCTTCTCCAAGCCAAAGCTACGACATTCAACCTAGCCTATATGACAAACCTTAGTTTGGTTTTTAATGAGAGGCATCTTCAAATTCTGTTATTGCGAAGCTATGATTGTAGTAAACAATTAAAATTCACATTATTTCATTTTATTATGACATAATTACAACAACAAATTACTTACCAAAATTCAATTAGGGAATGTAACTGAGCTTGTGGAGGGCTTTTGTTTTCTATTACCATGAGAAACTGACCTACATGGACTCATTCTTCACTTGATCATAAAAATTCTTACATCAACAATTCTAATTTTACCATTTCTTCTTATGAGAATAAACATTTTGAGGTGTGACATTGAGCTCTCTATAAATAGTTCCACTTAACTTAAAATAACCATTTTAATTTTATCATTTCTTCCCATGAAAATTACCATTTCTGTGAAGTGGCTACAAAATTTCCCTTAAAATAACCATTTCGTCCACTGAAAATAACCAAATAACCAAATAACCATTTCTTCCCATGAAAATAACCATTTCTATGAAGTGACTGCAAAATTTTTATTTTCTTTTAGGTTTAAATGGGGTGAAAATTTGTATGCTTATGAGAGAGCAATTTTGTTGTTGCTAATTATTTTGTTTTTAAAGTAATTTTTTTAATAAAAACAATGACTATTTGTAAAATAAGATTTTTAATGAAATGAATGATTGTAGAATTAGGTTGTTAAATTTAGTGGAGAAAATAATTTTATTAATAATTTTTAGAGTGAGTTAAATATTAGAAATGTGATTGGATTTTGGGAAATAATTTTTAGAGTAAGTTAAATATTAGAAATGTGATTGGATTTTGAGAAATCTATTTTATAAAGTAGTTAAGGTTTTAAATTTGTAAAAGTAAAGAGAAGACAAAAAATATATATATAATGATATGAGAGATAGTGTGTTGGTATCATTCTAAGGTGATTTTGACAAAATAAATCGCTATGAGTCATGGTTGAGTCCTGTAACTCACAAAAACACTATCAAACAAAAACGAAATTTAACAATAAACTAATAAACTATTTAGAAATAAAAATATACAAACAGAAAATGATTAGCTTCATATGTCGCCTGCACAGAAAAGGATTTTCATCCATTTTCTTATTTTCTTAGTAACCAAGTCATAAACAAACATAAATAAATCATAGATACAATGATGTAGAGAATGGAATAATGGAATAGTGATCTAACTCCCCTAAACTGACATTGATTTAGATTGTAGGATAACAGTACTATTTGGAGCTCTGAGGCAGTAGTTTCAACTTCAACAAAGACACTCTTCGATGAGTATACATTAAATGCTGGTAAGGGGCAAAGGTCCACCTGCAAATTAAATAAATTTGACATCACCCTTCATGGAAGATTTTAAAACAATACAAAATAGGAAATAAGAACAAAAGTTTAAAGGAGCGATTAACCTGTACCTGTGTATGATGGCGTTGCGGTGGACACAGGTGCATAGTCCCCGTGTATGCCCTCTCACCATTGTTTCCTTGTAAAGAAAAAGGTAAAATGTGTGTGTGGCATCAATTCGGTAAATCCACGGATGGGAAGAATCCTAGAGAATTAAATACACAAACTAAAATTTCACTAACACGGCGATTCACCCATAAATCTAAATAATTTCTTTTATAACCCTTCCTAATTACTGTTGGAGAGATGCACAGCTAAATTAAACAAAATAACACAGCAGAAAAATCAAGCACATAAGACACAGTTTTTAACGTGGTTCACCCAACCAATCTAGGCTGTGTCCACACAACATAGGCATCGGCAATTTATTAATCAGCACATGAGATTACATAATGAAAGCCTCACAAAAATCTCACACTCTTAGTAAACCATCTGAATGGTTGTCTGTTATATAGCAAAGAGGATCTAACTGCCTCATAAATCCTCTCAACTCAAATTTAGGATGCATTAACTCCCTCCCAACAAACTGGAGCTAATCTAGGAACTGAATTTC